>JAWZYV010006538.1:0-14542 GCA_038373885.1 Cheiracanthium punctorium | reverse complement strand
AATTTGTTTTCTTTGGTCTAAATAAACATACAATTTTAAATAAATTATTGGTGAATTATTAGTACAAACATTTAAATATAGATGGCAGCACTACAGAACGGGCCAAATAGCGTAAATCTATACGCACCGGCCGGTCCGAATAGCCACTCTGGCTGATTTTAAAGGTTGCAACATCCTGCCTATGTGGTAACTATAAAATATTGTAAGCATAAAATAATAATTATAAAATATTGTAAGCATAAAATAATAACTATAAAATACTGTAAGCATGCAAAAGGCAGGCAAAGCGGAGCGGGCAGAAAGTCTGCATCCATTTGCGTTGAAAGCGCATGCGCATTTAGAGGAGTCGGCGCAGGTTCGAACGGCAGCCGGGCCAGGTGTGCCTTTGTGTTCGTAAAAGGAACTAAATCCCCACCACTCAGCCCTAACATAAAAGAAGAAAATATTTGACTAAAGAGATAGAGAGAGAGAGCATGTGGCGGATGTCAGTCCGTACGTTTTATATTTTCGTGAGGTGGTTCAGTGGTTTTCCAATAATAATCAAATCAGGTCTAATGCAATCACATATAATTTATTTACATAATTCCTATATACAATTTATACGTTCAAAATAATTAACAGATTCAATCCAATGCCCTTTTTGGGCCCCCAAGCAGAAATCGGTCTGCTCATCTACGAATCTGTTCTCGAAGTGTCGAAATTTTTCACGGTCACCCAGGGGGGAAAGAAGCGCGTGACGTCATCCAGCGCACGTGGTGCTACATGGGAAGCAAATTGCGTCAAGCATAAACTACTACTCTTACTTTACCACATGTTTTCTAAGCATAGACTGCAGGTAATGTTTCGCTGTAAACCGGATAGTTACAACCGGAAAAAATTTCAGCCATTTACAATCAGTGGCGGTTCCAGAGGGGGGGTCACGGGGGTCATGACCCCCCCCCAAATGGTCTTCAACTAAGGAGCCTAGATTAACCATGCCCCCCCCCCCAAAAAAAAGAAGGCCCAAGCCGAGCTTGGACAGGGGGCCAAAATTCAGAGGCCTTGCATACATATCACATTGTGTTGCTGAAAGAGAATTCCTCTTTGGAAGACATTGGTCTCTAAAGAGGACTAGTTTATTTTATAACACTAAAGTATGCACACAATATTCTACGTGCTCAGACGTTGTTCTTTGGCAGAAAAATATGCAGCCGTTTTGTAAATATGTGCGTTCATCCATAACCATCCATATATGGAAGGCAAAGGAAGTGGGAGTCACAGCGAGCCTGATTAAGGTAAGGGTGGATGGGGTAGTAGCCCCGAACCCACAATTTAAAAAAAAAAAACTCTCAAAATCAAAAAATGGTTTGTAGAAAAATGTGTGAATTGTGTGTGCGTAATACATTGTACTCGTATTCACCCTCCCCCCCCCCCACCCCCACCCTTTCAAATAGCCTTCCTCGTTTTCAAAAGCACTCTAAGGAGCACCTATGTTTGTAAACAATTAATTTATAGAATCCATATCTAGCGCAACTACTACAAGACCATAAAAATTATAGAAGAAGAAGGGGGGGTCACGAGGGAAGGGGACCATATACCTGAACAGGGGCGTATTACACATCAAGCTGAGTATGCTTCCCTATGAACTATGGGCTCCAGGGCGGCCTGCGTTAAAATTTAGAAGAAAAAATACCATAATCAAACGTTATTAAAGCTATTTTAGTGTTAATATTTTTATACAGCATTTGTAATTCTGAAAAAATAATTCTGATTAATTAGTGACTTTGTACACAATAAAAAATTTCCGGCATTGTTAGCCACTACACTTAATTGAAATTTGAATGAATATGTGCTAGAAAGTTTGAATTTAACTATTTAGCTTGAAGTTCCATGTGCACATTTCAGTGATGACCTGCATCAGACAGATTATTGTGATATATTTTGAAATTCAATAAAGTAATGAGAACTTTTAGCACTACGTCTATTTGAAAGAGCTATTTTAATCATAAGAAAGCTTTTAAACAAAAAAAACCTTCGTAACCCTGTCATCACATTCCATATTTATAAGCTTTTAAATATGAAATTTGCTCCATAGGAAATACTGTTTTTCCCTTTGAAAATGAATATCTGGAAGCAAGCAGTTCTGCAAAAATTTAAGTATGGAATGATATACTACGCATTAGCGCCCAAAACCCAGTGTCCTGTAAAACATTTTTCTCTCCAAACTCATGTTTCCTTTCAGTGTCCAAAAAAATTCTAAGGGAAATCGCATGTTCAACTAAGCGCTGATCAGGTATTTTCCATTGAGGAAACACCAACCCATAAATTAGTAGTGGCATATCTTTTCAAGTCTAAAGATAGGTATAGTAAGGGGTCAAGAACCATTATAAATTCTTAGTGTTCCGGGCATGAAAGCTATTAGTTTACCAGAGAGTTGCCGACGCCCCTAAAGGCCATTTTTCAGTTCCATTATGCGTTTCACAAATGAACAGCATGTGGATTTGTTTTCGAAAAGCATACACTTCTTGCATCTGCTTTCTGGTGTAGAACTCTCTTTAGGACTCCAAAGGTAGCAGACATTAACTAATGTTCCCTTTTAAACCCAGACTAATAAGTAAAAGGCTCAGTGTCGCCCATTTCGGATACAAGGAACTAAACTTGAAGGCGAATTTTCTTATGTGTCGGAGACAAAGCACAAATGGGACAAACGAGTCTGCCTCTGCAAGACTAGAAACGAAAAGTTGTAAGAAAACGACACAATGGACAAGGAGAAATGGGGAAAAAACAATATATCCCCACCCCTTCCCTGTTCCTGTCTTTTTAAATAAAATTGCTTATTAAAAAAATTATCTACGTTCCACATTTTATGCTTATTATGCCTAATTAACTTTTTATAATATAACTTTTTTTATTATGGGGTGCCCAACTTATGATTTTCCACAGTTATAGTAATTTATCAGTGTTCAATTTTTAATCTTTTACCTTTATTTATTTTTATGTGTACAACATTTTTACTTTTTCGTACTTCAAGCAATTTTTTTTTAATATTCTCCAATTGATTTGAAACAATAACAGTGGCCGAGTGCTTAAGACCATTGAAAGTGGTAGATGGCGGCTAGGGTTCAGGCCTACCGCGTGGCTGTCGATCTTAAGGTCCAGAATTTTGGGTGGTTTTCTCCAGATGTAACGTGATTATGTTATAAAACGCCTTAAAAGTTTTCCACCTAAAGCATACTCCCCTTTAGATATATACCCCTCGTATAGCTTTGCTTTAATCAATAACCTAATCTCGTTACAATAACAATTATTGTTACAATAAATCTCTATCTTTACTTTGAAAAGATATTTGTATAGTCTCATTAAAAGTCTATGTCGAAGAAATCAAATCTGCCTCACGATCTTGGTACACTGTTACACATGAACTGATTTCAGTGATTTCACAAGAGGTTCGAAAAAATTAAGGATCATTTTTTAGAAGCTGCACTACACAATGAAATAAATAAACGGTGAATTTTGTGAACTTTTAGGAAAAAAATTCTTAATCATGGAATTGCCCAGAAACATTTTTCAAAAAGGGATACATTTTCCAAAATTTTGATATTTAAGATTTTTTTAATTTTTTTTCCCCTATAAAGTTCGTAACTGATCTAAGTTTATCCTCCATTTGAATGTATAGTAAACTTGTAAAAAGAATTACGTATATTTCATTTATCCATAAAAAGGTTTATGTGTTTTTTCTTTTAAGAAATATGACTAGATATTAAGGAACTTATTCAGTGAATTCGATTGTATGTCTAATAACGGTATATTTTATGTATATTAATAAATATATGTGTATATAACTTTTTTCGAATATCCAGCAAAAATAACCTTAGTGCGGAATACTTATTTTACGATGTTTTGCTCTTTTTCAAAAAAGCATCCAAAATTTGTACGTTGTGATCGTGCATTGGAATTGAAGCAAAGTGCTGAAAACAAACCTTTTGATCCCCCAAGTAGACTTTCGTAAGCTGTAATAACAAAGAAATATACATAAATCTCTATCAATAGAAAACATGAATAACTTTGACAAATCTGAATTTGATCAAAGTCATATGGTATCTTTTTGAGTTGTCGAAAAACTGAAAAACGGAGAGGTTAAACATTTAAGAAAATTCTAGTCGTTTAGACATAAATGATTGAAGATGATAAATCGAAAATCTAAGTTTTTGCTTAAGCCATGTTGATAAAAATTACTTTTTTTTTTTACAATCAACAATTAAATCTTAAAATTTTTATGAAGTACAAATTAAATGAATAAATTAAAGGATTTTTTAAAATGAGCCTCCTCACATTTTTTCTTGGAGCGTTACATCATTTTTAAATTAAAATTTATATCTATAATAACTCTTTCGAATGCCTGAATGATTTGTCATTTTGATCAGGGACCAGAATGTTTTAAAGGATAGGCCAAAGCTAAGCCCGGATCCAGGCCCTTCGTCTTAAGGGAAAACTAGTCTCATTCTCGACTCAACCTGAATAAATGATGATCCGAATAATTTTAATCGTCCAATGTTATTTCCACACATATTCTCAGAAAATTATCTGAAATGGAAAGACGAATTTTCTATAAAAAATTAATTTTATTATGGATTGCTTTTGCTGAATACATGTTTATACAATTCAATAAAAAAGATCCTTATTGTGACCAGAGCCGAAGCTAGGGGTTGGCGAAGTCTGCCCCCCACCCCAGGGACGCAAGCGGAAGAGGCCAGAGCCTTATTATCGCATGGGCAAATCGGGACTTTGTCCCATTTTCAAATGTTGTTCTGAAATATTCTTTTATATGTCAAAATTTTATGATGAAGAAAACAACTTTCATAGATGGGGGCCCAAATTCATCAATGCCCGGCTCCTGTTGGTCATAATCGGGCCCTGGAAGAGGGGTGCACATCGAGCTGGAACACAAGAGGTTTAAATATTTTTTTACTGTTTTTGTTTTTTCTTTTTTCAAAAAGCACTTTTGGAAGTGAAGGATAGATAGAAATTTATAAAACTACGATGATTACGGGGGGGGGGGGGATGCTGAATAGTTATCAAGTTGTTCAAAGTGTACGGTGCCCAAATTTAACAAATTTTATAGATGGGAGCCCCAAATTCATCAATGCCTAGGGCCCCTGTTGATCAGGGCCGGACTGGGCCATCGGGCGGTCGGGCGATCGCCCGATGGGCCGGCGGTCATGTGGGCCGCATGGGTCGGGGCTCTAGATGGCCTAGACACGACAGCGACCCGCAAGGTTGTGACTCAACATGTGCAAGCTATATTGTATGCTGAATAATGATTCCTAATTCTAAACTATCTTTATAGTTAAAATATATAAAAACTTTGTGAAAAAAACGCACATGAAAGGCTACTTCAAGGCGTAACGATCGTTTCGACCGAAAATTCGTTCGGTCTTCGTCAGACAAACCCTTCCTTTTCATATTTTTATAGTTACTGAAATTGCAATGAGCTTCGTAGAACACATTAGAAACACAAAATACACGTTAGAATAGCATGTTGTGGAAGCTCGAGCTTGGTGCCGGCGATCGCTCGGCCGACTAGACGATCCGCATCTCCCTTCAACAGAGCATTTAAACTTTAAACATTACTATAAACATTACTATTAATATTTAAAGACCTTTATAAAGACTTAGGTCATACCAGACCAGACCCATAATGCCTCAAAATTGTCTTAAAAACAACTCTCAGAATAAGAAAATGTGCTTTAAAAAAAAAAAGAAAAAATTAGTAATATGCATTTATTACAGTGAGAAAAATAAAATAATAGACGGTAACTTAAATTCACATTTTTTTCGGGGATGGGGAGTCATATGTCTTAGTTTAACTTTAGTTGAAGTATAATGTAGCATTCCTCATATTTGTGAAACGAATGAATGAATGGTATGAATTGTAAAATTGTTGATGGGAGCTGCTGCACATAAAATCTGCTCGGGGCTCCAATTTCCTTAATGCAAAAACAATACCGATTTCATGTGCCGGGTGTCTAATCTAGAACTGGTGCAAAATTAGGAGACCACTCATAAGGGAATAACGTTGGTCTGTCTAATAGGCATCCCCTTGACCATCATCTGCGGCCCTCGTAATGGTCAAGCCTCCAGTAGGCCGCTGACCCGCCATTCGAAAGAAAGAAAAAACATGCAAGTTTGGCACGCTTTTGCCACTATTAGGAATAACATGGAAAAAAACAATCCGGCAAAAATAGGGACATGTTACATGTACTTTAGGAAAAAGCATAAATATTTTTGTTGCAAACATGAAGAAAGAATAGCTGACTATTTAAAGCTTTGTTAAAATAATATCTAGGTCAGGTGTATAAACATTTTTGCACTCTGTTACTAAGTTAGAGGAGACAATTAAAAAAGGAAATTTGAATGAATATTCTAAAATCTACTTTTATAATACATTAACGTATTGGAATTTGAAAGGAAGTACTTTAAATAGTAGACAATTAAATGTAGTTATTACACGATTTCATTTCTCAATTCAAGTTTTACTTTACGGTCTTTACCGGATTAATTTTCTAATCAATATATCAAACTTTAAACTGTCCCAACAGAGAAGTCTAGTATAAAATATCTAAGATCTATAAGTTTAGAAGTTAAAAGTTAAACATTGGCGCAACAGCCCACATGTGGGCCAAGGCCTGCGCTGCCCTACCTTCGAAGTATCTACTGATAAAAATATAAATTGAGCATTTAAAGCATGTGAAAATAATTTATGTTTGATTAGCTAAAATCTTCTGATTAAATTAAAATATTTTAATTAAACTCATGTAAGCAACCGTAACAATTTATCAAGTAATATACAGAATCATACAACATTATTATATGCAGTAGCGTTACCAGAATCTTTTCAAGGGCGGGGGGGGGGATTCGTTTTTTCGATTGCTTTTATACAAACACACACACATATATATTATACAGTCACCTCCGGATATTGTGAACTTTAGGCTATACTGAACGCAAACCATTAGTCCCGATTCACATACAGTATATCTGTTCACTATTGGGACACTTCGGCATTAGTGAACTTCGGATATAGTGGATGAAATTTGCAGGTCTCCAGAGATTCACTATAATCGGAGCTGACTATATGTACATAATACACACATACACACACGTGAGTGAGCGTGTCTTTGTGGACTCGCAAAGAGGACCACTTTCACTCTTCCAAAAGTTTGTTTACGCGGAAAAGCAGTTTTTGCGATAAATGAGTCTCCTAAGGGCAACATTATTTTCAAGCGTTTTTATCATGATAGAGTAATGAAAAAAAAAAGTTAGTTGTAATTTTAAACAACTTTGTAGAGAAAAGATTCTGTTTGTTATGCACACTCCCCCCCCCCCTCCAATACGTGAGAAAAAAAGTAATGAGCAGCCTAATTTTCCTCATTACACTTAGTGGCAAGGGAGGTAGGGGAGGGAGTTAAATCCCCAACCCCTTGAATACGCAACTGATTATATGTAATATTTAACAATTATAACATGCTAGATCACAGTAATTTAATTTTTGCCTTGTTTGCCCAATTTCTTCCTGGTTTTTATCACCTTCTAAAGGTAAAAATCAAAGTGAAACTTTCTTAAAAGTAGAGAAATGTCACTGAATCATTGAAATGAAAAATTTCAATGAAGACGCAGTGACGTTGTAAACGAGCTTCTGCACTTTAGGTACTTTCAGATTGAACGTACAGAATATCTTAACGTTAGAGAGAGCCGTCTTGGTAATAAACTTCAATTGTATTTGTGCATCCCCGCTCCGCTAGACATAATATTCTGAGTGCGCAACTGACGTTGGAGGCCGGTCTGGTCGAATCGCCCGGGCCGTTTCAGCTGTCCAGTCCGGCCCTGCTGTTGATCATAATCGGGCCCTGCCTAGTTTTCCACCTTTTTGGGGAATACATTTGCATAAAGGTCCAGGGCCTCAAGAAGTCTTCAGACGTCCCTCATCAATCGTCATGACCCCCCCTAAACTGACAGTCTGGAACCGCCCCTGTTTTCAATATTAGCTTAAAAGAGTTCAATAAATAATACATTAAAATGGCAGACGCCGTAAAATACTTTAATTTTTTTTTTCGAATTTTGAAAAGTGGCTGCCAGGATGTTGCAACCTTTAAAATCAGCAGCCATAGTTATTTTTCAATTTTTCTAGAGGTATATTATAACATATCAAAACGGCAGACGCCTTAAAATACTTTAAAAATTTACTTAATTTTCATACCTGACTCACCTGAGGGACCCCAAACCTACCGCGTCCGGGCTTAGCTAATACCCATTGCTTGTTTACTGGGTATAGAAGTCTCACTGGACGAAATTTCAGATACCGTAAAAAATGTGTTGTCAGATTTAAGCTGGCTCTTAGACTATCCGCTTGTGTGCTCAGTTGAAGTTTCTAGCGTGTCCATCAATTTCTTCCTCTAAAAAATAACATTTGCAGCTTCAGCAACGTAAAATACTTTTCATAACAACGGACGCCATTTCATAACAACAACAACGTGCAGCAAGTGTATCCTCTTTCGGAATTTCATTCCCGATTCTCATCACAAATAATTACACATTGTAAACAAAAACGATATTTAATTAGACTTTAGAATTACGCTACAAATACACAAAGGAAAAATAGGTACGCCAAATATGCCGAACATGCGGCAGCGAAACAGGGGAAAATCACAACATACAGGCGAGCGCGAGGTCTACAGGCGTACTGAGTGAGAACCACGTTGGGGGTCCAGTCCGGGGAAAACCGGTTGAGTTGTGCACTAGCCAGTTGCCGTTACAGTGCGGATTCGCAAACCAAGGGGTTTGTTCCAGGGGATTATGCACCACCGCAGTACCCCCTTTCAGTGGCAACGTTAAGTCATGAAACGGACCGGGAACTTTACTTTTCTTCCCGACCGCGTCATTTTTCCTGCCTCAGGTGATGATGTGTCGCCCTTTACCTTTGGCGTAGCGTCATTTCTCACTGCTTCCGGTACCACTTCAGGTTTCGTTGAACTGTTCTCAGTCTCTAGGAGGAAGGCTGGCTTCAGCCTGTCGATAGAAATCACCTGCTCTCTATCTCTCACGAGCACTCTGTAGACTTTGTCCGTTCGTTCCAGGACCTTGAATGGTCCGTCATACGGCGGTGTGAGAGGTGGTTTTACGTGGTCCTGCCTGACAAACACATGTGTACAGGAACGTAGTGCTTGGGGCACAAAGGTTTTGGTTGTTCCATGATTGCTGGTGGCTCGTGGTCCTAGGGTGCTCATAGCTTTACGCAGCTGCTGCAACAGTCCAGCAAGATTTCTGTCCTCTTTGCTGGCGGCAAAAAATTCTCCCGGCAGCCGCAGTGTTGTTCCATAAACAAGTTCAGCTGTGGACGCGCCAAGTTCTTCTCTGAGTACTGATCTTAACCCGAGAAGGACAGTTGGAAGATTTACTGTCCAATTTTCGTTCAGACAAGCCTTTAACGCAGCCTTTAATGGCCTATGGGCGTTCTATATAAGCCCATTATTCTGTGGGTGGAACGCAGTTGTGTGAATATGTTTAATACCTAGTAATTTAGCCAAAGATTGAAATAAATTGGACTCAAACTGACGACCTCGGTATTCCGAATCGTGCAATCCATTGTGAGAAAAAACTTTTGCGACAGTGTCCGCGGTAATGTCGCGCAAAGGAAAAGCCTCGACCCAACGAGTAAACCTGTCTATCATCGTTAACAAATACTGATAATTTTCGGAGGTTGGCAAGGGCCCTACTAGGTCAATATGGATATGCTCAAATCGGCCGTCAGGAACCTGTATGTTGGTGACTGGACTAACCGTATGCCTATGAATTTTGGACCTTTGGCATGGGATGCATGTTTTAGCCCAAAGCCGTACATCTTTATTTATCGACGTCCAGATAAACCTATTGGTCATGAGCTTTGTAGTGGCTTTAATACCTGGGTGTGAGAGGTTGTGCACTAGGTCAAATGCTAGTTTTCTAAATTCTGCAGGTAAATAAGGTCTAATTTTTGCAGTGGAAGTATCACAATACAGCGTGGCTTCGGTTTCTGGGATATCCATAAGCTTTAATTGCAGATTTGGCTTCTTAAGGAGCGTCTGAAGCTCTGCATCGTTTTGTTGAGCCTGCGCAACCGCTTTATAGTCTAGGGAATCAGGTAAACTAATTGCCTCAATTCGTGATAGTAAGTCCGCGGGTATGTTTTCTAGTCCTTTAACAAATCTTATATCGGTACTAAACTGCCCTATAAAATCGAGGTGCCTCAGCTGTCTCGGAGAACACTTATCGAGCTTTTGCTGAAACGCAAATATCAAAGGTTTGTGGTCGGTAAATATAGTGAAATTTCGACCCTCTAACATGTGTCTGAAATGTCTAATGGCCGCATAAATAGCATACAATTCCCTATCAAATGTGGACCACTTCTGCTGAGTCGCGTTTAACTTTGCCGAGAAGAATGCTAGGAGCTGTGCGATTTCTTTTTGTTTACCCTCCTTGACTAACTGGTTTAACGAAGCTCCAACGGCGTTGTTACTGGCATCTGTGAGTAATACTAAGGTTGCTTGCGGATTTGGATGTGCTAATAGAGTAGCTTGCGCGAGCTGTGTTTTACAGTGCTCGAATGCGTTTTTGGTGTCCTCTGACCACTCAATTGGGGCTTTTTTGTGTTTCTTAGAACTCGTGCCCTTGAGTAAATTTGTGAGAGGACTTTGTATCTGCGCCGCGTGGGGAATAGTACGCCGATAATAATTTAACAAGCCCAGAAAACGTCTAAGCTCATTTACAGTTTCGGGTAATGGAAAATTCAAAATAGGCTCGACTTTGTCTTTCATCGGCCTGATGCCATGTTCACTAATAGTATAGCCTAAAAATGGTAATTCCTTAACTCCAAAAATACACTTTGACGTATTAATTCGCATGCCATACTCGGTGAGTCTACGCAGCACAGTTTCCAGGTGTTGCAAATGCTCTTTTTCTGACTTACTAGCGATGAGAATATCGTCTAGGTACGCAAAAACGAAATCTAGGCCGCGCAATACAACAGCTCTGCGAACCACTATCTGTTGCTTCAAGCACTTTGTCAGCCATCAAGGCTAATTTTTCTAATTTATCATCGAAAACTGATAAGATAGCTTGGGCTTGACTGGGGAGTCTCTGAAGCCAGAGAGTTTTTAGTAAGTCCTCGCTGAGACGAGTGCCCGCTAACTGTCTCATTTTGCGTAGTAAAAGCGATGGTTTGTCGTCCCCTAGTGTTAGTTCTGAAATGAGGGATTTGAGCCTTTTTTGCTCAGAATCCGAAAATTCCTCAATGAGACGCTCTTTAATTCTTTTGTACTTATCCGCGGCAGGGGGTTCAAGTACGATGTCGCTAACATGAACTAATACATCGGTATTCAGAGCCGCAATTACCGAATAGTACTGCGTGCTAGCTTCCGTGATTCCACTAATGCGGAATTGCGCCTCGATGTTTACGAACCAGAGGTCGGGAAATTTTTCCCAAAACGGCGGTAATTTCAAATCCACACGGCTGACCTCCGTTGCAGGGATATTATTTGCTTGCCCGCTATTATCGCCCGTCATGTTGAATGTAACTCAGTATTGCTAATTAGTGAGGGAAATACACTCTTCGGAATACCAACAAACAATTTAAAATATCGCAAATACTAAAATGACACACAGAAAATTAAGCAAAAATCTTTAACAGAGAACATAAAAAAACATTTAAAATTTAGCTTCTTAAAATGCGGACCAAGGAAAAATGTAATCACTAAATTTATATCACTAATCTATCAAAACCTTTTAAGAGGCATTGCAGGGGCAAATCGGGCAGGGCTTTCCCATCACCAAATCAGAATTTCATGATTTTCTTTTATTGTGTTGCCTTACCCAATGAAAGAACAAATCTGAAATATTTTTGATTTACCTCTTTTAGTTTTGGAGTTATGAGGGGTCAAAGTACCCCAGAGGAGCAACGTCGAATTAATTTAGGGCCATTTTTGCCACTGTGACTGGCTCATTGGTGCTTCAGAGAATTTTTTTATTTTATCCTATAATAGACCTTGTATATTAACATCTCAAATTGAAAATTCATTCGAAAATTGTCAGAGCCCCAAATAAGGGCCCCCCAAAATACCCCAATTTCATAAAATGTATAGTTTTAAGGGGACAGTTCAGCCATTCAAGGCATGAAATCACAAAAATGTGATCCATTTTCTGAAATTTCTGGCACTAAAAATATTCAATATTTTAAAATATTTTTTTCAGAGTAGGTTACATAAGATATTGTTTTATATAATAAAAATTAAAAAATACTAATAAACAGTTTCTTTATGACTTAAAAATTTATAAATAAAACACAAATTTTCACGTCTTCAAAATTACTATAATGCACTTCGCGCAGGATAACTGTAGCAACTTTCCATATTTTCCAACAAATTTGACCTTAAATTGAAGATAATAGTCCTAATAACAATTTGAACTACAATCATAAGGATATTTTAAAATTCAAGAACAATAATTAATTGTAATTAGGAAAAAATAAAATTTTTGCATTTTTTGAATATATTTTTTTACTTCCTTGTACGTAGTATAAGGAAGTAATGTGATCCCGAAAAATTTTGGGGGCCAAATTACGACAAAAAAACCGATTTTGACTACCTCTAAATTTAATTTTAAGAATTTTTTCGATGCATCTCATCGTAGGCTAGCATGCACGATCATATTAACGCGTCTGCAACTCATTTTGACCAGCGGCGAGTCTATTGTGGTCAGTTTTTCCATGCCGTCTGTACCTACGTACGTATGTATGTAACTCGCATATCTCAAAAACTATTGGTCGTAGAATTTTGAGATTTGATATTTAGGATTGTTCTATGATCTAGTTGTGCACCTCCCCTTTTGGTCGCAATCGAATGTATAGTTTATGTACAGGACCGCCCAAAAGATTCGAAATACATTACGCTCTATGGGCCGAAATTCATTAAACTCGCATATCTCAAAACTATTAGGCGTAGAATGTCGAAACGTTATATTTAGGATTGTTGTAACATCTAGTTGTGCACCTCCCCTTTCGGTTCTATTCGACTGGACAGTTTATCTACAGGACCGCCCAAAACATTCGAAATACATTACGCTCAATGGGCCGAAATTCATTAAACTTGCATATCTCAAAACTATTAGGCGTAGAATGTTGAAACGTTATATTTAGGATTGTTGTAACATCTAGTTGTGCACCTCCCCTTTCAGTTCTATTCGACTGGACAGTTTATCTACAGGACCGCCCAAAACATTCGAAATACATTACGCTCAATGGGCCGAAATTCATTAAACTTGCATATCTCAAAAACTATTAGGCGTAGAATGTTGAAACGTTATATTTAGGATTGTTGTAACATCTAGTTGTGCACCTCCCCTTTCGGTTCCATTCGACTGGACAGTTTATCTACAGAACCGCCTAAAAGATTCGAAATACATTACGCTCTATGGGCCGAAATTCATCAAAGCGTTTTTTAGAGGTATTGGGCTATTTCAAACGACTCAGAAGTGATGTATGCTGTAAAGAGTTAGAAAATGAATTTCTCCATTAAAAAAAGTGTCTTTATCATTTACAGTTCTGCTACAGGAACACTCAAAAGATTTCCAATACATTACGGTCAATGGCAATTTTAGGGGCATTCATTTATTTCAAGCACAATACCGTCCTACCACATAAGTTAGTTAATGGTCCGATCACGGTCACGTGCCTCCCTCAAGAACTACGCCAAAAGTCGCCAAGCTTGGCGACTTTTAATGTACGTGTGTGCGTATTTAACTCTCAATCCAAAACTATTATGAAATTTCATATATAAGATTGTTGTAACATCTAGTTGTGCATCTCGATTTTTGGTTCCAATCTACTGGAGAGTTTATTTACAGGACCACCGAAAAGAATTTCAGTACTTTAATGTCTATGGACATCTTCAATATGATACAATTGTAGACAGTCATTGTTTGGTACATGCCCAAAATCTCGCCGTCTGTCCTCGACCTTGGCGAGTTTTTCCGAAATGTCACCAAATTTGGCGATAGTCAGTCATTTGGTCCATGCCCAAAGTATCGCCATTTGTCATCGTTCTTGGAGAGTTTTGGCGAAATATCGCCAAATTTGGCGATAATCTGTCATTGTTGGTCAATGCTTAAAATCTCGCCAAATGTCATCGAAATTGACGAGTTTCGCCGAAATATCGCCAAATTTGGCGCCAAAAATTATTTCCTATTTTGTATAACTCTAAAACTTTAACCCGTAGAATTTTGAACTTTTGTATTTAGAACTATATTATAATATCTAACTGTTTTCAACATCTTTTTTGACAGCAATCGACTGGGAATTTATTTACAGGGTGAGCCAAATGACTTTAAATACATTAAAGTGTATGGATGCATTCAATTCATTGAAAGTCTGTGGTCAATGACTACTTTGGCTATCTCCAAAATCTCGCAAACTATCTCAAGTTTGTCGGCTTTTGGTGAAATATCGCCAAATAAAGTGTCAGAAGGCAATCTTTTC
>JAWZYV010006536.1:0-34590 GCA_038373885.1 Cheiracanthium punctorium | reverse complement strand
TTTTTTTAATCTTTCACAATGAACATTTAGTTGAATTTTTTACAAAATATTGGTATCAGTAAAGTTTGAATAAACATTTTAAGCAAAAATGGTTATATTTTTGAGTAAAAAGGAGAATAAATAAGATTATTTTTTAAAAACATGCATCATTACTTGGTCTTTGGTTTTTCTCGCGAACCCCTCTGCAAACGCTCTGCGTCCCCCTTGGGGGCTCGCCCCACAGGTTGAGAAACGCTGGTGTACAGAGTATAATTGCTGAATGCATTATTGAACCCATTTCACAGCCACCGAGCAATATACAGTGCTCACAGCATACATTTTCGCATTTTAAGATGGCTTTAAGTTTTCCAGATTTTAGTAATTCCCATCCTTTTCTGAGAGGACTGTAGTAAACCAACCTCAATTACTATTTACAACTATTATCACTATTACTTGCTATTTACAATTTGAGCTTTCTTTTTTAAAACCAGACCACCTATACACTGCCAGGCACTCGCTTTGTCTGATATCTTAGCATATATTTTACTTTTATAATTAGGATTTGTACCCATACGTCTGAGTAGTGTGGACAACTTATAAGAGCAGTTGAACGAATGAAAGATGTACAAATTGGGGTGGATTGGATTGTTCGTCTATGCTTCAGTATCACTTAAGGTCGATGCTGATTGCCGCTGCGTCTAACGTGACTGTAGGGGATAAGAGGGCATTCTCGTCAAGAATTTTACGACATTTATGTGACCATTTTAATCCACCGACAATAGATTTATGCACTAAACGGCAAACCCCGCCCCTTACAAAATGGAGAGAGCAACGGAAGATTTCCCCTCCCCCCCCCCGTATCAGTGTCCCGTCGTCCATTCAAATACAATGAGACCTGCTAAAGTGACTACCTTGGTAAAGACATCGTCTGTCTACAGTGACCACTTTTATGCAATTTTGCTTTAAAACCATCACACTTTACCACCTTTGTAAGGTGACCATCTTTATCAGGTGATCAGTTTTGTTCTTCTCAAGGGTAGTCCCATTACACAGGTTCCACTGTACAAATAAAACTGGAAACTGTGCTCCAGCCATTGTGGCGATAGCGAGTCAATAAAATTGCCCCCCCCCTTCTGTTTAAAAATAAAAGCTCTATTTTTTGCCAATAGAGAAATTATGTTTAGCCTAGAAGGATTCAATAAGTATTGGTGTAAGTATTCTTGGTATATATATATATGTATGTAATATAAAATAGCTAAACTTACGTAATATGGAATCCCAAGTAAAACATTAAGTAGTAGCACATAATAACAATAAAGTACTGAAAAACTGAAAACATGAAATAAAAATTGATAATCCAGAGGCAAAAATTATTGTAAAAAACAGAGCTGTCAAAGCTAGAGTTGGCTTTCTGTTAACGACTTTTCGAGGAACCGGTGAAAAAGTGAAAAATCTTCCTTAAATAGAGATTTGCCTTTACACTTTGGAAGGTGCCTGGTTCAAAACTAGGTCACGTCCCGCCGACCTTTTTAGTGAGTTTTTCCGTGCTTTCCTCCGAAAACTTGATTTATGCACTATATACGGAGAAGAATATAACGGTTGAGGACCCCTTAGAAAGACCCCCACGGAGTGCACTCGCACCCATCGGCCTAGATCCCAATGTGCAGGTAACTGGCCGCGTAATCCTACAACACCAACACCAACCCTTCATACTTTACATTATTACGACTGTGAATATATTTCTTGATATATTGGCGTGTTTAAAGATGTTACTTTTATTATCATTACATTATTTATCCACAAAAAAATATTTTCTGCTACCTTTAAAAAGGTAGTAAAAACAAGCAATACAATAAAATCGGGTTTCAAGAAAATGAAAAAGAGTAAATTGTTTCATTTCTGCCTTCCCGTTATTCTTTCTCTACAGATTTCTCAAATGTGAAATGCGTCTGTTTCCATTTTATGAATTTTTCTAGCTAACACCAGCCGAAGTCTGAATTTTTTGCATTCCAAATTTTTCTGCCAGAACAATAGCGGTTTCTTTGCAGAAATTGCTTTATTTTATTTTGGTAATACAAACAATTACTATACGAGGGATCTGCCGAAAACAGGTGCTCTACTTGGGGGTCTTTCTAAGGGATCTTAATCCGTACTTATGCGGGACGTTTCGGAGAAAACCGCGTAAGACTCCGAACGGTCTATATGAGAGTTTTTCGAATGCAAATCTTCAAGCGGCTGAAATAGTCATCGGCGAATCCAGAGGGGGGACACAGGGGGCAGCGTGTCTCCCCAGACGAACTAAGTTTGCATTAAAGGTGATTGACTTGTTTTGTAAATTCGAGTGATTTTATGAGAAAATGCAACAATAAAATGTTTTGTTGCCCCCCAACAGAATTTTTTTTCTGTATCCGCCACTGGACATAGTCCTATTTATGTGCCAAAAATCGGACAATATTACCGAACTACCAATATTTATAAGATATAACAGGGGTTCTGGTTTGGTATGATAGCGATTCGATATTTTAAATCCTGTTAAGATATTCTGAAATGCGATTTTTAACCAATCAATTATTTTTTAAACCATACATAGCACAGTATCCGAAAAGTTATTATTGTGTCAGAATATTTCACCCCACTTTGCATGAAATTATCGCCTTAAGATGATTTATTCTTCAAAATAATATATGCAAACAAAATGAACCGTATCCGTATCAGCGGATGTGACAGCAAATGATCCATTTTCATATCCGTATTCATGGATCTAAAAAACAAGTTATCAGTTTCCAGATCCGTATTCGTGGATCTAACTTCTTAACGATCCGGCACACCTCTAATTTTAACTTGTAATACCGGATGAACTCCCGTATTATGGGTGAAACCGAAAAACCAAGTGCTTTTCATATCCACAACTTGAAAAAAAAAAAAAAAAAAATCCACCCCATATAGGAGGTGGGGGGGGGGGGATAATGATTTTTGTTTTATCTATTAGACAAAATAATATTTTACATTTTTAGAAGTTTTCATTCAAAATTATTTTATCTGCTTTGTTTGTTTTATATCTTTTATAACTGGCAAAACAAGTTGTTCTTATGAGCATGAGCACAACTTAGAACCAACCATACTTCTTTTAATATTTTATTAAAGTTTTTAGTTGTTTTTTTAAGATTATAAGTTGAGTAATTTTATAAATTTTCCCTGATTCAATGAACTATCTATTTTTTTAAACTACTTTTTAATTTTTTTATTTAAGCACCTGTTTTTCTTTTTTTTTTCACAGTTATGTCTTTGTACTTGAATGATATGTCGCCATTCACTGATGGATTGACAGAATACATATGTACAGGACAGGGCCGTACGCAGAAAAAAAAAATTCGGGGGGGGGGGGACCAAAAGGTGAAAAAGGCTAATTTTTTCACAAAAAGGCTTCATTATTGTTGTTTTGTTGACGAAGTTTTAAATTTCAGGGTGGGGGGGATGACCGGACCCCCTGGTTCCCCCCCCCACCCCTAGGTACGGCCTTAGTATAGGAAAAGTTTTCGGCAAACGTAATTCAAATCTGGAAAAAAGGTAGCATGAAGCATTTTAAAGCTCAAGGGAATTCGCAATCCCTTATCCCCCCCCCCCCAACCTCTTCTTACATACTTTTTTATTAATAAAAATACAAAATATATCCAATATAAAGATTTTGAGTTCCATACAGGCATGAAGGCCAGGTTCCAGGGCATTTGCATCACGGTGATCTTATTTTCACACAGCCCTGTTTTATACTCAAATTTTAATGCCCTCATTAACAGTAATTTCATACACTAGAGATGACACTATTTGGTGACTTCGAGATCTAAAATGATAGATTTGTCAGTCTTAATTAAATAAGTGTTAACTTATTCTTTTTTTAATCTTATTTATTTAGTTGATGAGGGGACAATAGAACCACACGTATAGGTCATTCTTTTACTTAAAAATATCATTGTAACTAGCATAAAAACCGCTGAAGCACTAATTAAGAATACTGTAAAATTATTAAGAAATCCAATTCAAGCAAGCATGTGATTGGTAAAAAGATGAGCTAAAGTAATATATTTGATTAAGGCATTTTATGCAACGCATTTTACAAATTCACCAGTATTTTATTTGATGAATTAAGTTGCTACATTTCAAAGTGAATATTCTGTAAATTTTTAAGCAATTTCAGTATGCATTGTTTAGATAGCTAGGACATTGTTTTAAGCAATATTTAGCCATTGTTTTAAGCAATTTCAACTTGCATTGTTTAGATAGCTCTGGTCCGGTCACTTCTGTTTGACACAATTTATCCGTAATACTGAGCGATACTTTATACAAAGTCATTATTTGATGGTGGAATGTAAAAGTATGCTTTTGTAGTCTGAATTCTCATAGAAAAAAATTAAATTGGAGTCGGAATTTTATAGAAAAGTACAAGGAATAATTTTACAGTCATAATTTTAGAATATTGAAAATGGAACTTTTCGCTAAGCAAAATATTAATCCATTTTTTCAGGGGAAAATTGTTATTTTTGATTGCATATTTGTTAAATATTTATACTCGTGAGTTCAGTATTCTCGGAGATCAGAAATTCTTCAATTATTTATTTTATAGTTAAAAAAAAAAAAAAAAAAACGCTTGTTTCACTACTTTCTATTTATTTTATTAATTTAGAATTGTCAAATTCTCGCTCACGGTTTTAAAAATTGTTAAAGCACTGTTTCCAATCTGTGAAAATTTCCGACTACTTTTATCAATGACGTAACTTGAGTTGGCTGGACAGGGGCAAGAATGAATCTGAAATTGGACACCCTCTCAGTCGGAGCTGTAAATTCTATATGTACGTATGTATGTATTCATGAATGCATGCATACGCAAATTCACATATATGTATATGTTTGAATGTACAGCTAAGGGAAAAAAACGCCCACTTGCACTTTATTCGGCTGTCGTTCGTCGTACTGCAAAGTTACATCACGGGTACGGGAGGGTTGTTGTCGCGGCTTGCACAGGGTGAAAGGAGACTTTGAGGACCGTGGCGCTAGGCAGGAGCGGCTCTTATTGTATCACATCGGGTTGAGGTAGCCGTGGTTGAGCGCAGTATTCCGGCATCGGGGTCTCGCGGTCCGAGGACCGCCGCTGGAGTCCCCGGTTCCTACGCCCCTGATATATATATAAAGAAACTGCCATCATCTTGCACTTCGTTTTGCAATAGCATGTTTGAGTTGGCAAACTGCCATATAAGGCGGCACAGCTGTCAATTTCCCTTTCTCAAAGTTTATTATTGCTTTTGACAAAAAATGGGAGGACCTTTACACTATGTGAAACGTATCTATAGTTTTTATTGCTGCTGTGTTTGTCTTTATACAGTTACTAGCTGCAGTACCCGTCGTTGACGGGTTAGTACGTAATGCAAATTTCCAAAAAGAGTGAATTTTCGTCAGCATTGTAGGCATAAAAAGAATGGAATTAGTATATTGACAATAGTATTAAAAACAAAATTATAACTTCTGTGTGTGTATTGTTAAAAGATTACAGATAAGAAGGTCACATAGTGATGAGTACAATTGAAATTTTTTTCAAATTAAAAGTTTAATTCCGGGCGAATGAGCTTTCCAAGTCCCTAATCTGTCATTCCTACCCTGTAACTAAATTTTTTTTGATATACTGTAGATATTTTAACCCCTATGCCTCCAAAAAAAAAAAAAAAAAAATGTACACAATTTTCATAACATTTGAAAACCAAATAAACATTTCAAAAAGAGTTTAATTATTTTTCAAATTTTTGTAAAAATTCTGACATTTGTTGTTTGAGTCCTTGCTTATCACGTTGCTAAACTTCATTTTATTCTCTTAATCTATTTTTAAGGGATGCTAGAACAAACGTTTATACGATTTTTCCAAAATCTATGAAATATTTAAAACAGTTTTGGCATCTAAAGTTTAAATTGACTTGCATCTAACATAATTCTAAATTTATTCAATTCCATTGCCATTTTTCAGGAATGGGATAGATATGTACTTAGTTTCCACAAAATCTCAAAATCTATAAAATATTTTAAAATACTTAGACGCCTGTAATTTAGATTACCTGTAACGATACTAAATTTTAAAAAAAATACTAAATTTTATTTAATTCTCTTCAGTGATTTATACGTAATCGACAAATATTTTCACATTTTGAATAAAGTTTTGCAAAATCTCAAAATCTAATCAAAAATTTCAAAATATTCGACGTCTCAAGTTTAACTTGACCTACCACCTATCATGTCACCGAATTTCATATCATTCGCTTTGGTTTGTGTTACGTGATGCTCGAACAAAGGCAGGTTGATTCAAAATTAGTGTGACCAATTTTAAAAGCATATAACTGTTTATGGTAAATTTCAATCGCTTTACCACCAGTCTTATTTTAAAAATGAAACGTTTAAATTACTAATCGAACTCTTTTTATTAGTGGGAATAAATTATGACTCTGAAATTAGATCTTCAAACCCAAATCGAAATTTTAAAGCTTTTGAAAGATGGTTGCTCAAAGTCTTTTATAAATAAAGCATTTAAAAATCAGAAAAGACATCTTTTTAATGGGTTGTTATCTAAACTTCGAAAAGAAATAAAATTTGGCTGGCAATTAAGAGCTGTAAGGGGGGAATGTGGACGAAAGGAAGTCCTTAGTGAAAAAGGAAAAAGAAGCTGAAAAGACTTATCGATGTATAAAAAGGCTAGCAGACCCGGGCATATGAAACCAATAAATGCACCTCTTTTGGAACATGTGATACTTTGTAGAACACGTGATTCGAGGTTATATATTTTGAAACGCAGCTCGGAGCGGGGCTTTTTCGTGATTTCAGTTCCCATGTAAATTGTGTGAAAACTAAATAAAAAAATGTCTTCGTGATCCCGGAGTGGTCCCTTCCGTACGACTGCCTCAGCCCGAGTACACCGTCCAACCTCTACACCCTGCGCACCAACCTCTACACCAACCCCCTGCACCCTCCTCCTGGAGCCACAGCTCCCCCTGGAATATTTCAGACAGGCTCAGCTCCCTCTTGAGAAGTTCTCACACCATATCTGCTTATGGTACATTGTTTACCTCAAACCTGATTTCAAAAATGTAGTCTACTTTTTTTAGGAAATTCACACACTGAATATTGGCACCCCTCGGCTCTAAAGAACAAAGAGAGGAGAGAGAAAGGGTAGTGAACACACTTGCTTGTGCCTTCATCCTTTTTTTGTTTACAACTCATGGCAATAATGGTTGAAATTTGTACTTCTATCTTCAAGAATTGAGAAGAATTTGCCTGGAAGTTGAATCGTGCTTCTCCTAGGACGATGAGTCCGGACATTCAGAATGAAATTTTGGAAATGTTGGCACACTTGATGCAATGTGCTCTGCAAGAAAAAATGAAGTATGCAAATTTTTTTTGGCATCATTGTTGATGGAACAACCGATGCCGCCGGGAAAGAGCCAGTTCTCCATGTGTATTCCTGTATTCCATGGGTTTCCAAACTTTTTTCACCGCGGCACCCTGTAAGATTAAAAACAGTTCGCGGCACCCTTTCTCGGCAAGCTACCTTTACAGCAGTATGAATATGAAGTTTAGAATGAAACAGTTTGGATGCATTTTTCATTATTTCTTTTGTGCTTATTGGGCTAGCTATCAAGAAAGTATTCTTTTGGGAAAGCAATATACAATTTTGCCTCGCCCCATCTCAGGGTGTTCTTGTAAAAGAGAGACGACTGGATACTGAACTCTCTCGAACTATACTGGCACAGTGCCGGATTAACAATATAGCAGATTTAGCAAATGCTACGGGCCCCGGCTTTTGGGGCCCCGCGCCTTTACCTTGAAAGTTTTCGTCTTTCCCTCTCAAGATCTAGCTTTTTTGACACTTTCCAACAAGGTAGAAAAGTGTTTAAGATTTCGGTTTCTCTGTCTGTCCGTCCTTGACTCGAGTGTATAGGCATTGATTTCTACGAAATTTATATATGTTATTCTTATCTTCAGTACCATGTACCCTATTGTAAAGGATCTATGTAGCATTTATTGATTTTTTTCTACAGGAGCACTCAAAATAGTCCCAATACATTGCGCTCTATGGGAAGTTATTCTTTAAAGCGCATCATCCTGCTAACTACAAGGGGTGATCAAATGAAAAGGTAAGAACGGTGGGTACAAATGTAGACTTTATTCAAAATATACACCATAGGCCTGAGCACAACGATCCCACTGACGAACAAGCCGCAGGATTCCTTGTTCCCAGAATTCCTGTGGCCGTGACGAGACCCAGTCCGTCACAGCGTCCTTTAGTACGTCGTCCGAGTTGAAGCGCTTCCCTTTCAGGTGGTTTCTTCAGTGGAACCAACATATGGAAATCGCAGGGTGACATGTCCGGACTGTAGGGCGGATGGTCCAACGTCTCCCACTTGAACGTGACCAGTTCCTTGGCGAAAACGGACATTCCATTTTCTCATTGACTTGTGGGACACACAGCCTTCCCAGTATACGATCATCATCCTGCGATGAATAATGGCCGGTTTAACACCTTCCGCTGTCAGAAATCGGATAACGCCTCGCTGTCCCTAAATCGTCGAATTTTGCAATGTGAACACCATCCTGTCCTCACACGCACTGCCGCGTCAATTGGACGTAGTAGGGTGCTTTTTACAAGAGTTTCTGCTCTCTCCTGCGGGCCCCCGCCTGTTCCTATCCACACAAAAGGCTCCAATCGCGTTCCTAGATGTCTCGATACGTGCTCTTATAGCTGCATGGACAAATATGATAACGGTTAGGTTGTTGCGACGTTTGGTACCTTTTCATTTGATCACCCCTTGTAGTTGCGCTGAACCCCGACTTCAAGATAAAACTTTTTCCTCTATGACTGCAAAAAGATTACAAAGTCAAGGACAAAAAGCCTAACAACTTCTTCATCGTTTGTACGATCCGCTTGAAATTTTTCACAAGTTTGTAAAAAAATATAGAAAACAATCTGTCAATTTTAAAATCTAAAAATCCACCCGTTCCTTCATTTTTAAGCGATTTTTCGCTATTTTCAGCACCATTTCGTTTCCGAGAGTCAAAAAATTAAATCATTTGCGTGACAAAATAACCTATTTTAAGTGAAAATGACGTCATACAATTGGGGGGGGGGATTCCAACACGTTAAAAATAATTTCTCCCGATTACACAGTTTATTATTATTTTTTTCCCCCACAAATAAATCGTCTATTGGATATTCGAATGTTTATGTATGCAAAACGAAAGCTTTCGACTGCGAAAAGATTCCGCGCGTTTCCAGATGAGCATTAAATTCAATTTGGGTCTGTAATAAAAATTGAATATGAACTTATTTATTTTAGGTGGATGAAAATTAAATATATTGAATGAAAGACAAATTTCCTTAAAATGTTTTTTCTCTCGCCCGTTGTAATTGCCTTCACAAAAGGCTTTGACTTCTAGTTTTAGAGATATTCTGCTCTTTGAAATGAAACAAAATTGGATGTTATGAAGGATTACAAAATGAAGCTTTGCATCGAAAATAGTGTCTGTATAGTTAAAAGTTTTTCTATACGGGAGCACTCAAAATAATTTCTATACAATACGGTCAATGGCAGTTTAGAGACAGGCATCTATTTTAAGCATATAATACTATCCTACAATATGATTAGCTAATAATCCGACGACGATCGTGTGCCTCCTTCAAAATTTGAGCCAAAAGCCGGCAATGTTGGCGACTTTTGCGATAAATTGCCAAACAGGGTACGAAAAAAATGCTTTGAAAAATGAACCAAACTTGGCGATATTTTTATTATTTTACGATAAATCGAAAAAGGTATTTACGTATTATCTCGGCGGTCATTAACGCCAAACTATTTTTCCCTCAAATTTCCTGGCAAACTGTTGGCAATCGTATTCCGAACCATCAATAATTTCATGTGTCCGGCATTTATCTTGGCGAAAAAGTTGCTCGTCTTGGCGGATCGCCTGGATAATAATGTAGTACCTCGAAAAATGTCTAATGTAATTATATTAAGCTATGTCGATTTCTTTGGAAATTTTGAAAATTCGTTACTCGCACTTTAATTAACTGATTTTATTGTATTGTGTTTTGTTAAGGGCTATCTGCCTTGGAGTATGAGGGGGTCTCCGACCGACGAAAATTTGTTAATGTATTAGAACCCAAAACGGGTTAACGTCCTTATGATTTCGATTATTTGTCTATTCTGATGTCCACCCATCCAGTGTTCTAACTGCTGTGGATATACATCGATTTGTGCGAAATTTATGTTTTTTCTATGTACAGTACCACGTACCATATTGAAAATGGTGTATGTAGCATTTATAGTTCTTTTACAGGAGAAAAAAATCCAATGTATAGCACAGTCTAAAAAACATAACTAAAAGGGGGGGTTCGGGGGGGGTGTCTCCCCCTGTATCTGTTGATACAGGAATGACTGAATCAGCAGTCATTCTTGAAAACCTATTTTAGAGATATTCGATTTTTGAAAGAAAACAAAGTTGGCATATATATTACTAAGGCTCTCAAAATGATGCTCTCCATTGAGAATAACGTCCGTATTATTAATAGTTCTACAGGAGCACTCAAAAGAATTCCCATTGCAGTCTGTGGCATTTGAGAGACACTAATACATTTCTAGCACAAGACAATGAGTATAAAATTTTTATATTCTTCAGTTAAACGCTAAAAAAAATTAATGGTCTTTTACAGGGTCTCATAAAATTGCATTTACAGTGATAATACAACATTTTTTTATCTACGAAATCTCGCCAGTTTTAACTAAAATACATAGCAGATTTGGCGCAAAAATATTTTGTATTGGAAAGTGTTTTATAATCTATGAGCTTGGCATGATTTATCTTTCTTGATTTTTTAAGGCAACAGATAAATCTTGTAAATCTTTTTTTCTTTCGTTCTTTCTTTCTTTTCATTTATTTATTTATTTATTTATTTATTGGATAAGACAATTTCTGAAGATCTATATAGTGGAACTGTAAATCAGTTGTAGACAACTCATTGAAAGAATATATGTATAACTCGGCTGTTCGAGCCTCATCAATGGGAGACCCCCCTAAACCCCCCTAATTTTTTAGTTTCATGATTGCCATATTAAAACGATATTAATGGACTATGTCATTTTATTTCTCATCTATCGTGTATTTCACCTGGTAACCCCATGTTGAAATTTTTAGGATTGTAACCTATTTATAGAAAAATACATGTGATGCACATTCTACAGCTCAGTAAATATTGTAACAATAGATTAAAGCTGTTGTGAACTAATAGTATTTAAATATATGTAAAATATGCTTGTGATGTATATTCTACAGCTTACGAAATATTGTAACAATAGATTAAAGCTGTTGTGAACTAATAGTATTTAAATAAACGGATGAAATTTTTAAGCAATCATTTTATCAAATAAATGCAACCTTACGGAGCTTATAGAAATCGGTGGTTTACGTAACACATACTAACATTTTCAGCGGTCATTTATTCTTACTTTTATGTCGCGTTTTCGTAACGCATTTTCGTGTCTCATTTTTATGTCCCATTTTCAAAAGGGGGTGAGCGATAAAATGACATAGTCATTAATATATTTAATGTGGCTGTTGCATGCCTGCATTATTTAGTCAACTCATTACCTAGACGAAACTGAATGAGTATTCTAGTCAGCAATAAGGACACACACAAGAGTATATCCAACAATACTGTGGAACAAAAACACGGTTCTCAGAAAAAATTTTCAGGGAGCATCCAAAAGGGGGGAAATAAAAGAAAGACAGAAAGAAAGGCTGTATCATTATCTTTTCGTTCACTAAAAGCGAAACTCGGACAAACGGAGGAGGGGTATCCAGATCCTTGCACCACCCACCTATGGCCTTTAGAAAATGGATTCCTTACCAATAATGTTACTTTTTTGTCTTTATTTGAAGACTGAATCCAGAAATAAACAAAATATAGAAAGAAAACTAAGTGCCGAAACAAAAAAACAGACTCAGGGTCTGATCAAGGGCGGATTAAAGGGAGGGGGTCGGAGAAGGTGACCGCCCCTCCCGAGAAAAATGAAATTAACGTAAACAATCCCAACTTACTTCCATAAAATTTATATATATATATATGTGTGAATCTTCCATCCAAGCCTCCACCCACAAAATTGTATTAATCCGTCAGTGAGCCGGATTATTCATTAGTCTGTAGTCTATCTGTCCCGATCACTTCAGGGACTTTTCAGTAACAAGTCGAAAGAATTTTTTAATGAAGTTGTAATCAAACTTTTCAAAATGACTCAATAGAACGGAAATATTTTGTCTATTTCTGAAGATGTTCTCTGGAACGCGAGTTGATCTTCTGCATTTTCCCGAGAGCTGAGATCCATAGGATTAAGATTGTAGGAAAAACGCGCCCCATAATCAATAATAATCCCCCACGAAACAATAATTTTTATTTAAATATTGGACATAAAGTTATTTTGTTTTGCAGTAAATATGGGGATGGTATTTTAAACGGATATTGGGCAGCCCCAAAGTTCTTTTATTTTGCAGTAAAGGCGGGTGGCTTTGGCGAAATTCGAAGGTGTACTAGGATGTAAACCATCTTAGAAGGCTTTTGGTAGTTGGCTTGCTTTGTTTTTACTTAATTATTTATTTTACATTTTACAGTATTTAAACAAAGGCGAATTATTTTTTGAAACAATAATAATATATAGAATGTAAGTCATTTTTTTATAGTTGGGGAATCCACTATTACGATAAATTATCTTATTAATCTCGGAAATTAACCACGTTAAATATGAAAGAATTCATTTTTGGCCGGTCGAAACCACAGGTCAAGAGCGCGCATGCCAGTACGTTCGTTCAAATAAAATAATTAGAACCGAGAGGATCTTCGCACGGTCGGGGTATCCGAGAAGCCATAACCTCAGGCAAACTGAAAACAAAAAGAATTTTCGGATACTCTTGACTCACAAAGAAACTCACAAATTACTTGTCACATTTAAGATTATTATGTCTTGCAAAAACATTTGAACGTAATACGATAATGAATGTTTTATCCGAATTTTTTATTATTTATTATATAGATTATTCTATTCCTCTCATAAAGATTTTTTTGAGCAAAATATTTTATATCATTTTAACGAGGATAAGTTGAAAAGCAATGTACATATGCTTGTAGAACACTAACGAAATGACCTTTAGAAGTGTCCCAAGCGGTATGTGGAAGTAACAGTCCCCCTGTACAAGCATGTACAGTTTAAATGCCTTCCGTGTATGCAGTATATTTTGAATGGTGGAGGTATTGTGCTAGATCTATCTATCCTCAGTTCGATTTCTTATGAATTAACCCATTAAATAAATTAAGAGAAGTTAAAAATATGTAACCTATAATTAGTAAAGACCGTCCAGATATATAATGAAATAATTTTACAAGCATGTATTTTTATAGGGGAAAAAATAGTGTTTAAAGGCACAGTTTAAAATACATATTGATTTCGAAGGTTCTAAAAATTTTACAGAAACAATTATTATTTTATGTGTGTAAACTTGTCTAGTTATATGTTTGCATATGGGAAAGGTGGGAAGTGTTAGAAATTCCAAATATATATCCATGAACATTAACATTCATTAAAAAAAACCTGAGTTGTACGAATAAATAACTTTAAACATCGCTAGTCTCACTATCTATTTACTCACTCTCTATGTCTTGCGGTATTTTATCCGCACACTATTTTAACTCAAATTTTTTCATTTTGAATCAAGAAAATTCGTAAAAGTTGTGTTTTATTTTATTATCGCACAAAACCTACAGATTAGCTCACCTAAGGTGGAGGAAGGGCTGGGATAAACCTCTCGCAAATATAACACGCGTGACCTTTTAGTTTTGTTTACATCTAATTAGCATTAGTAATACCATTAATTAGCACTAAACATAAATTGTGATATAATTAGCACTATTTATTTTCTCATTTAATTTAGCTTTATTACTTTAATGTGAGGGTGAACTCCTCCCCCTAAATATATATATATATATATATATATATATATATATATATATATATATATATGTGCGTCACTGAGCAGGGGGCCCCTTGGTAACATTTGCTACGGGCCCCGCGCTGTCTTAATCCGGCACTGTACTGGCATACTTTTGTTTTCGCCCACTGGTCATTGGCTTGGCTAACTTTTTAGTGGGATACCCGAACTATACTGACATATTTTTGTTTTCGCCCACTGGTCATCGGCTTGGCTAACTTTTTAGTGGGATACCCGTTCAGAGAAAAGTTTTTCGTTATACTTTACCCAATATTCGACTTTCCTTGATCATCTCCACGGCACCCCAGGATGCCGCGGCACACAGTTTGGGAACCTCTGCTGTATTCGATACATGACGAAATATTTATGGAGAACGGAAGATATGTTTTTAGAACTATTAATTCTCCAGTTACTACAGGGGAAAACTAACTAAAATTATGTATCAAGTGTGATGTTTATGACAACGCTACGCAAGGGATATCTGCTTAGGATGTGTTGTGCCTTGGATGGAGGACTTTACTGGATTCTAACACTTATTCACGTTACATCTGGAGAAAACAGACCAAAACTCCAGACCATTAGATCGACAGCCACATGACGGGGCTCGAACCCGAAATCTTCACATTTCAGCCGTCTACCATTTTGAGTGTCTTATCCGCTCGGCCATGGCGGGGTTAAAGTTATCTATTAAGTATATCTTGTTTTATAAAAATAGCTTGAACTGCAATAAACAGCTGATGATCTTTTTATATGCTTTTATTACCGTTTTACTCACATAACTATCGCCCTCGCGTAATAGTCGCATCCCTGTTTTGAAGAAGAAAAACTCATCAAAATATTTTCCCCGCATAAAAGTCGCAGTCACGTATTTGACCTTCATTTAGAAAATAGAAAATGATCAGCTGTACTCTTCCCAACTATAGCGCTACTGATGCCTTCAGTAAAGAGATTTATTATAAATTATGTTTTAATAAAATTTTCTCAAAGATTATTTTCGAATTTTATGTCTATAAAAATATTACCATAAGAAGAAAAATGCCTTTATTTTTTGTGCAACTGACGAACAGAGTATTCATAAGCAGCACATAATCTGTAAATATTTAATAAGTTATTAATTTTATTATAATTAGAGATACGGAAATTTCGTAAATTAAATTCGAAATTTTTTATACACTTAAAATTTATATTCAATGTTAATTAAAAGCATTGTTGCAATTTCAAAACATTTGACTGTTCTAGAGTCGTTCTTCTGTCCGTAACGAAGACTTGACAATTACTAAAAAAATGATCTGTGTCTAAGCTATAAGTAGGCTCAAAATGCTCTGTAAAGCTGTTTCAGTAACGCTTGGAAAAGAGTATTTATTAGCTCATAATATATCCTTAACTTTGGGATCTTTATTCCTGTTCATTGACTGCAACATAAAGCGACGAAGGACCTCACCATGGCACAGTGGTTATGTCACTGGAAATGATAGACGGCCAAAGCGTGAAGGTACCGGGTTCGGGTCCCATCGCGTGGCTGTCGGTCTAACGGTCTGCAGTTTTGGTAGGTTTTCTCCAGATTTTACGTGAATACGCGGTAGAACCCCTTAGAAAGTCCTCCTGCCAAGGCACAACAATCCTTGGCAGATCGCCCTAGAGTAGCGTTGCCATAATCACACTGACAAACATAAAGCAATGAAAGTCGGTGTACCCACCAATGAGGAAGTAATCAGAAGGAACAAATTTTGAAAAGCTTTAGCGTAATATAGTTTAAGGTGGTCATACTTGCAGCCACAGATGGGAAAAATAATTGACCTATGAGATAATAGGTTTCATTAATTGTGTTTAATTTCACATGTAAGGGAAGTTCATTGGAAGTTTTTTCAGATGCAGTTTTTAGCAATGTGTTTAGATCCAAATGCCCTGACTTTGTTGTTCAAAAATTGTTTTTAAGCTTTCTAATTTGTTCCACAAATGGTGAGCAAGTGGGTAACTTAAATTTTCTAATTCGTTTATTAATTTACTTGATTTCGGCAACAGCTAGGATATGAAGCTTTTTGAATCTTGCGTTTACTTTTGAGAGATTGTTTGACTTAGTTTTTCGCGCCACTGGTTGCCGAGCGCATTTGCGCTCTCAACTGCGAGACTTAAGGTGTCTGGTTCAAACCCAGGTCGCGTCCGTCGACCTAACCGTTCGGAATTATCCTTCGTTTTTTTATTCCATTGACAAAAATAAGAAATTTTCACATGAATTCGCGTCGATTCACAAATTGATTATATTTCTCATCCATTCTCTATAAGAAAATTTCGCATAAATTCACTTATTTCGTAAAAACGAAAATTACGTACCTCTAATTATAATGTATTTTTCTGATACCAGAATTGTTTTAGCATTAAAAAGTGAAAGTACATATATAGATATAGTGAAGTACATTTCCTCGCCCAATAGTCGCACCTACACTTTCACTGAAAAATTGGCAAAAAATGTCCGACTGTTACACGAGTAAACACGGTATATAATTGGAATCAAAGCTTGATTTCATTATTATTTTTTTTAATTAAATAATTTCTATGATCCTGTTCCGAATTTTTTAGAAAAGGTTATTTGTCTGTTAAAATTGGTCAATAATGCCACTAAAATTGGAGTAATTGTAGCCCAATTTATAACCCCACAATGTGCGCCCCAGCTGACCCTAATTTTACAAAGTTCCTACGCCACTGATATATATATATATATATATATAAAGCATGGAAAACTGAATGCAAGGCTATTCTATACTTTAGTTTTACTTATATTTCTTACAGTTATGTGTAATCATAAAAATCTGAACACGAAAAACATTTCCATGAATTATGAAAGTTTTATATACCTCTGAATGTTTTGGAAAAGGCAAAAGTGTAATGTTGTTTCCACTCTACAGTAAGCCCAGGCAATGGTGTTGTACAAAAGTTTTACTTGCCTTCTTACATATATGTTTAGCATGTTCGCATAAATTGTCATCATTTCACAAACACAACGGCTAAGATTTCTCTTATGTGCCCAGCATTACTTCCTGATATTCGTTTTTGAATATTTTGTGCGGCGAATGCTATGTTTGGGCAGTTCAGACCATTTTAACTATTAATGCTAGGAAATGGAAATATGAGAAATTCATTTTTCAAAGATTGGAGCAACATTTCCCGAAATCTTATAAATTGCAAATCACGATACAAAAATTATACCGACTCATAAAAAAAAAAATCTCATTTTCATCTTTCAAGTATGTATGGTAGATAAAACAAACTAAACTCAAAATAAAATAAAATATTTTAATCGCACATTTAATACTTAAAAATTAGCCAAAGCAGACTGAGATGTTCATAACTTTATTTTTTAAAAATGAAATTATTTAATTGCAACATTAATATTTAGTCAGACAAGCAGTTCATATGCACATTAGTTTTGAAGACGTCTGATAATTTCTTTTAAGACCACGCCATGAGTATCAATTGTGTATTTATATTTACATACACAATTGTACTAAGCATTCTGCACTCAGTAGTTTTATTAGCTCTAGATATGAATGTAGTAAAAAGGTAAAATGAATTTTCCCTTGCAATACTTCATTTATCGGATGTACACATTGTTGGCGCCATCAGAAATTTTAGAAAGTCATGCAGTCTGGGGACAAATGAGTTTAAATTACACCATATATCACCTGGTATGGATTTCAGTAATGTTGTAAACTGCAGGGTTTAGGGACAAAAATGAAATGTTATTTTTTTTTTAAAATCTGGTTTATCTGATGTACGGAGGATCATTGTTATAACACCGCCCATAGAGACCTGTTACTAGCAGCTGCGACGAACCCGAGAAATTAATCGTAGCTTTGGTCGCATTAAAATCATAAATCCAGTCATCGTGAAGTGCTAATCTAATGCCAGAAGTGAGAACTGATGGATAAATATATTCTGAAGTGATGTTTGCCGACAGTATAACTCGTGAAAATGTAGTGCGTGATCTCATAGGGAAGGTTGCGCAAGAATTATTTCCAAATGCTTCACATCTAACTAGGAGGCAGTTTTGTTCGCACCAGTAATAGCGGTTAAACATGTTGTAAGTACCGTTGTAAACTCCAAGATAGAAGTTCTCTTCCATTTCTTCGGTCTCGTAATCAACGGAACAGCATATGCCATTGTTACATGCTTCCAAAAAGCCTTTTGGATGCTCCAGCTTTACAAAAGAATAATTAGCAGTGTCTTCTTCCAAACATCTATAATCTGTATAGCGATCTGTTGTGCCGTTAAGAATTTTCATGGAGCATATCTGCGGAACCTTATTGCCGTCATTTCCATAAATGTTAGATCCGTTAATGGTAATTTCTGTAATGCTCCAATCAAAAGTTGTGACATCAGATATGTCAGAAGACCTTGGCACTTTAGAAACTACCAATTTAGATTTTCCGTCAGGGTTGTACGTATAAGCGGAAATTCCGTGTTCGGCATTAAAAATTCCGCTTCCTACTGCAAAATATCCCGGCATCTGAATGTTAGCAGCCATGAATGTCACGTTATTAGCAATCGAGAATGACTTCCAAAGTTGAACCGATGTCATTAATGGGGTTGGATCGATCCACATCGTTGGCAGCAAAATAGCGTCTACCTGTTTTGCAATTTCTGTAATTTTTTGAAAAACTACGTCAAAGCAAACAAACATTCCAAATTTTCCGAATGGTGTAGTAAAAGTAGGATCCTGAGGCACTGTTGGCAAATCCATACCAGCTTCGAAGAAAAGACGCTCTTTGTAATACCTTCCAATCAAACCTCCATTTGCATCGAAAGCAACGTTGGTATTAAATTGAAAATCTCCATCATCAGGACAGCTTCTTTCTCCGTGACAATTTTGGATATCGCCAATGTTGGCGACTACTACAACAGAGTGGTTCTTCGCTAAACAGCTGAGAGTAAATAAAATTGGCCTGCTCAAATATGATTCTGACTCTTCGCAAGGATTTGTTTGAGAAACTTTTGGATCAGGAGTATGTTCAAGGAAGTTCTTTAAAGTTTGTCTATCCTCAGGTAGAAATAATCCGTATTCTGGAAATATAATCATATCTGCTCCCTGAAATATTGTAGGTGTTAAGAGTTATAAAATTAAATTTGACAATATACATTTTTTTTTAAATAAAAAGAACTCTAAACAGAAAACTGGTGTTATACGGTAAATTCCACTTAAAATTCTGTGAAAAAAATCTAAAAAGATACTTAGAAAGATGATAGTTTTGGGTAGAACAAGGAATTCACCCTTTTCCAACTGCAAAAAAGTTACACCATCCACACAGATAAGAATGTTTGAACTAAAAATCACTTCTTATCCAAATTGTTTTTAGCTATGATTTATTATTGGTTTAGCTCTAACCTTCCTACCAAAAACAATAGTAAACCATAATTTAATAAAAAATTAATAATATTTTGTGATAAGAAGTGCTTTTTAAAATTAATGTTTTGGTAGAAAGGTTAAAGCTAAAACAGTAATAAACCGTTTTACCTCTAACCTTCCTTCCTCTCTTGAGGGTTTTTGGCAGTAAACATTATTTTTGCAAATGAAAACTGTGGACCACCATTCCCGCTACCCGGAAAGATCATCTTGTTATTTCCATGTATGAATTATTTCTATGAATGCTACTTTACAAAGAAAAAAATATAAATTTCACTTTAGTTTATTATTCTAATATTGAATAAATATTGAAGATGTCACTATAGAAGTAGAACTAAAATACATTTAGACTAGTCAAATTAAAACAAGTACCATACTTGTTATTGCTTTATCACAAAAAAGAGCTAATTGTGTTATTACATAAAAGGAAATAAATACACACACACGCACATATAAATATGTAACACTTGTTAATTTTCTAAAGATGTCTCAATTGAGTTCATTTTAATCATTTCGCATAAATCAAAGGAATCAGAATACTTCATGAATAAATTTAATGTTTTGTTCAAAAAAGTTTAGAAAACATTCTTTAAAAATGATAGTTCTGTGAAATAACGCTCAAAATAGTTACGAATATTTCACTGAAAATCAGGTGCAATATCATATATTTATTGATAACTTTGACGAAGATATGAGTGTGTATTGATTATTAGTGCAGCAATTTATTATGTCAATCGCTAAAGGTAGGTTGATTTCTGGGAGAGATTTAACTGAAAATTGGTTTCACAAGGCAGCCTCAAGGAAGTTTAAAGTAACATATTAAAACAGGGTACGGTTTTACAACGAAAAAGAAAGGTAATTCTAAATGAAGATTCTTATCATTTTATATTCCCATATTATAATGGGCATGCTTTTACATTTAAACAGTTTGACAGTCTCTCCGTTTTGCCAATCAAATCTCAATAAAATGACACGCCTAAGAATTTAAACAAGAAAGATAAATTTTGTCAAATGGATCAATTTAATAATAATAATAATAATAATAAAAAAAAAAAAACGTGCGAATGTCTTATTTGCATATGTTCTTTCGTGTCGCAGATATATGAAGCAGGTAAGTAATATATGCAAAATATTTTATTCAATTAATGTGTATGATGCACAATCTAGATGAACTATTTTGTAAGCTAACTTAAAAGAGACTTAAATATTGTTTACAAGATCAACATGTAATAACATTATCACTTTCCTGGGAATTACCTATGTATGTATAATTATATTTTTTCCCAATGGCGAGCACTTGGTATCTAGACATTAGTAAGGTGACCAAATTTAAGAAATTGAGGACAAATTTTCGCTGCATCCCAATGAACAAACTGGAAACTGTGAACAAATGTGGGAGAAAAATTTATTAATTCAATTATTTTTTTCAAGTAATTACAAGAAAAGCATGCTGTAGATGCGAATAGAAAGTCTGTGTAAAATGATGTCGTAATGACATTATCTTATAAATAAAAATGAAATTCTGTTTGTTTGTTTGTTTGTTTGTTTGTGGATTTGAGTTGTATACAAATCCACAAAAATGGACCTATCGGCCTGAAATTTAGCACAGATATGTAAAATAATATAGAATAAATCATAGTCCACTTTAAAACTTTGAAAGTCCACCCGTTCCCGGAATTTAAGAGATTTTTTATGTTCTCCACGCAAAAAACTTTCCGTAATTGTAACCCCTGTAGTGAAAAAAGTGTGAAATAAGGATCGAGGTTGCCATGTGTGGCGATTTTGCCGAATAAGATGTTTTAAATTCTCAAAGTAAAAATAAAAGAATAATAATGATTTTTTTTTTGTTAGTTTATATTCGTAAGATTATATTTTTTTTTAATTATAATATCGTGTGCATGGGAAATCGGAGCAGGAATGAAATGTTTTATACGCAAAACAATAAGAATTGAAGATTTCCGAGGCTAATATGTTAAAATTTTTTAGTTTGGCGAAAAAATAAAATGGCTCAAATGCCGAGAAAGTGAGTTCTAGCGGTTTGCACAGTTTTCAGCTTGGCGCAATTTACTGAGAGCTTAAGGAAACGGATTTTTGAAAACAAGTGCAAAGGTTTTATTAGAATACAGCGTTAAATTTTAATGATCCGTGCGAAAATAATGCAGTTATTATGGGATTTCAAGCGATCTATCTTCAGCATTCTCGCGATTTTGAGGAGGATTCTAACGCTTGGCGCTATTTATCGTAATTTAATCGTCTGCTATTTGGGTTATGAATACACCTGCGTATAAGTTTTTGAAATTTTCACTCAGTTGGAATTGTGCATTTTTCTGAGCAGCTTTTCTGCATCTAATGTATTACATCCAGAAAAAAGGATGTTAGAAATATCTATTTTAATTTTGTTTAATCACACTCATGAATAATGATACACTTTCCAACTTAATGAAAGAAGGAACGAAAATAGGGAAGACCCATGGACTATAACTCTTTTTATATATAGCACTTTAGTGCGTATTTAAAAATCTGAAAGTGTGTCAGATTTTCTATGATTCTAGTGCTTGGCGCAATTTAATGAGAGGGTATTTTTAAAAACAAGCGTAGGTTATCTTATAAATAAAAATGAAATTCTGTTTGTCAATTTGTTGATTTGGGTAGTATACAATTCCACAAAAATGGATCTGTCAGCCTGAAATTTTACACAGATATGTAAAATAATATAGAATAAATGATAGTCCACTTTAAAACTTTGAAACTCCACTTAAAAACGTTTTCTTCCTGAATGGCTCTCTTAATTTCCGTTCCCGGAATTTAAGAGATTTTTTATGTTCTCCACGCAGAAAGCTTTACGTAATATTAACCCCTGTAGTGAAAAAAGTGTGTGAAATAAGCATCTTGGTTGCCATGTGTGGCGATTTTGCCGAATAAATTGTTTTAAATTCTTAAAGTAAAAATAAAAGAATAATAATGATTTTTTTAGTTTATTTTTTTAGGTTATTTTTTTAATTATAATATCGTGTGCGCATAAGAAATGAGAGCAGGAATGAAATGTTTTATACGCAAAACAATGAGGATCGAAGATATCCGAGACTAATATGTAATTTTTTTTAGTTTGGCAAAAAAAAAAAATGGCTGATAGGCCGATTTTTAGAGAGTGAGTTCTAGCGGTTTGCACAAGGCTTTTTGGCGCAATTTACAGAGAGCTTAAGGGAATAGCATTTTTGAAAACAAGTGTATAAGTTTTCTTAGAATACAGCATTAAATTTTAACTATCCGTGCAGAAATAATGCAGTTATTAGGGCATTTCAAGCGATGTAGCTTCAGAATTCTCGCCAATTGAGTACATTAATTTAACTTGGGGGAAATCCGCCAAATTTCAGAAAATTGAAATCTTCGCATTTAGTACATCGAGGTAACGATGAATAAAACATGTTATAGTTGATAATTTAAAAAATGCGGCTGTATTAAGGGATTCCACTTTTCAAATAAATGCCTGGCGGTCGAACCATTTCCCATTTTGATTGCTGCTAAGTCAACGCTTCGAATGATTCCCTGACAAAACTCTTGCAAAAAGCGTATGCTGGCACTTTGGCGAGGCTTAGATTTGAAACTGGATTTTACTTGAGACTGGTATATACGTATAATAAGACTGGTTATAGATAAAAATGAATGTTGGTATGTGTGTAGGAGGTTCAAAAACTCCAGCACCATTTCACCGATCACCATGAAATTTGGTTCACCTAAGTCTTTTATCATGGAGAAGGTTTTTATGCTATCCGTTTTCCTCTAACTTTTCACTAGGTGGCGCAGCAGAACGTCGAATTCTATTCCGTTTAGCCGTTTGCTATGCGAATATCGTCCAACCAATTTCGATGAAATTTGGTACACGCGAATATTAGAACACGGAGAACATTTTTCACTATCCATTTGCTGTAACTTACCGCTAAATAGCGCTGCAACGCATCAGCTTCTATATCGTTCGACCGTTGGCATAAAATTTTTTATACTTACACATTTAAGCACGAAGAATATATTCTAACTGTGTTACTTTTGATGTTACTCACCACTAGATGGCACTGCAATGCATTATTATTTTAATTCGCCACTAGATGACGCTGCAGCAGGTCAAATTTTTGGCCATTCAAACGGTGGCTATGAAAATCAGTATTTAACCACTAGATGGCCCTGCAGTGTATCACTTCTTGACTGTGCGAATGATCGCTATGAAAATAGGTATACATAGATATTTGAACACGGGGAAGAGTTTGGCACGATCCATTTTCCTATAACTTGACACTAGATGTCGCGTCAACACATGAACTTCAAGACTATTCAGCCGATCGTCATGAAAATTCGTATACATCGATATCTGAATGCGAAGAATATTTTTGCCGTATCCGTTTTGCTAAAACTCGCCACTAGATTGTGCTACGCCGCATCGCCTTCTGCACCGTAAAAACGATTGCCTTGAAATTCAGTATACATGATTATTGAACACAATATAACGCGATATCCAATTTGCTATATCTTTTTATTACAATAAATAGTAATCACAACAAATATTAATATCAAAATGTCCATTCATTCCCGTGCGAAGAACGGGTACTTCAGCTAGTTTTGCATATTTTTCATATGGTGCTTACAACGTAAGAATATATTCCACAGTATATCTTTTTTTACGTGGCATCTAAACTTTTAACACGTCTAACGTTCAAAACACAGCACATTTATTCAACATTCTCTCAGCGAAAGAGATAAAATGACGGATGCATGATTGCTTTTTTAAAAAATGGAGAGAAATACGGAAAAATGCAGGGAAATATTATCCTCAATTGCTTTTTTACATTTTGTTGATTCATGGGACAGAAACAAAGAAATTGAGGAGTGTTACCCAATATTGAGGACGTTTGGTCACCTAATATTGATCAGGACGAAAATTGGAAGTATTGGCTAATTTTTCAGGGGAGCACCCGACAGGTGAGTCAACTATGAAACCGACATATTTTGGTTTCATATAATTTTGAGCCAATTCAAGATGAAAGACCTGTACTTGGATTGGCAATCCCAGAGGTATCCTTTGAACATCAGGGGTTCTCACACTCCCAAGCAATGATCGGAACTTATGTTACTTGAATTTCGGATTTCTAATAAGAATCGAACTACCATTGGCTGGGCCACTGAGATACTCGTATATGCAGATATTACAGCACGCATGTAGTGGAACATTTAGAAAACTTTCAAGGAGGTTATTTGACTTACTTTTGATTTTGCAACAATGGTTGCTTCTCTGTAAAAAGCCAAGTTTGTCTGAATGATCTCTTCCGGAGTGGAAAAGTTATCTCTTCTAGCATGCTCAAAAACAGCGGCAGTGTAGAAGTCGTCGGAATAAGAATGCGCAGTGGATAGCAGAGTCAGTAGTATGATGAATACAAGCATCACAGTAAGTTGTGTTGAAGCCAGCATTGTGTTCTATAAGTAATGATAAATATACTGAATGAAACCCATTTACATGGTAAAGATTTTTGATAGCTGATATCATTTATAAAAAAATTCATGCCAAAACAAGATTACGGAAAAAGTGGATGGAAACACTGAACTGAAAAGTATGAGACTGTGAGATTAGTTAATATTTCACCGATCTTATTATTATTTGTTATATCAGCAAAAACATATACATAAGGAATTCTAAGATACAATGACCAAAACATAAAAAATAAAATAGATGGGGGTCTGAACAGATGAAAAAATTTTACTATCCGGAATATAAAAAAATGGCTGAATGACGGTCATACTTATTTCTACCTTTTGCGATATTGTTGAAATAATGATTTCTGGGATGATTTTTAAATCGCCATGCATTTGCCTATCGAACGGAAAACCATCTGGAAAACTTCTACCAACTAACTGAAGGCAATTTCTGGCACATAAAGAATTTTCATATGAAGAATAGCTGAGGCAGGAAAAATGTACTTTAAGGGGGTTTTATCACAAGAAACCCAGATGTCCTGTATAAAACTTGTTCACAACAAACTATTGTGCACCCCAGCTTATAAAAATAATTCATTTATTTACTTAATAAAAACCAGAACGGTTAATTCATATCTCATAATACTTGGAAAACAGCAAGTTGCGGTTAGCTTAATTTTTTTTTTGAACAACAAAACATAATCAGTTTAAAAAACATGTTTTCAAATAATACGTAAAAACAAAAAAGTCTTGTTGATAATTCACGGAGTCGCTATAATATCCGTTAGTACTAGAAAAAATATTATCAGATTCCATCTAATAAAGGGTAAAATTATCTTTTTTTGATGATAAGCATACGCTTAAACAAGTATGGAAGTTTTGTTAAATTTTATGAACAAACTTTTTTGAAATGATGTTAGATAAATTGCCACAATTTTATTTAAGAAAAAGAGATAGTGTAGAAGGCTCTCAATTTAGATGTCGATGAGCATATCACTAAAATATATTTTTTGTAAAAATTGTTTACATATATATAACATATAAAGCTAAATATCCTCTAAAAATTCAAATTTTCTATTAGCTCACTACAAAATCTATCGGGCCGTGAAAGTTTTCGTTTTCAAATTAAGGATTTGTCTATCTTCTATCACCCTTTAAATTTCTGACAAAGTTTTGAATCACCCTGTGCATAGTATGCCCGCTAAAGTTCATTGGCACCGCAGTAAATTTTTTTCCGGCAAGAGCTAGAGAAATAAAAGCGGGGTCAAGGTGTAGTAAAGTTGCCATCCGCTATGCAAGAAGACCGCTTACAGCACCACCTGACGGCTAAATTTGGAATTAGCGTTATTATCTTAAAAAAGGTACGAGATACGAGAAGAAAGCCAGTTACAAAGTCGTTCAACATCATCGATTTAGTAAGAAAAGATAGCTTAATCGCACATGATGTTCATTAATTAGCAGAATAATGCTACGGATGTAAGGCATAAAACGTTCATTTGTTGGGTCAAAATTTCCAAAAGTGCACTTACCTGGCATTAAGCTCATTTATCCTTCATGCTGAAAGTTTTTTCCGTCAGCAGCAATACACATCTGGACGCTGGCCTGTAGTTCTCGTTGTAAGTTGTACACTTGGGTTGTACAATGTCTCTGATCATACGTTGGCGAAAGCACAAGTAATACCTTTCTACGCCTTGCGTTTTATCCTTTCAATTTTTAACATTAATGTGCTTAGATGTCTTTTCTCAATAAATCGGTCATGTTGAACAGCTTTGTAATTAACTTTTTTCCCGTACCTCGCAGCGTTTTTGAGATAAGAACGCTAACTCCAAATTTAGCCGCCAGGTGGTGCTGTAATCGGTTTTCGTACTTAGCGCATGGCAACAATACAATACCTAGACCTCATTTTTATAGATACGTTTTTCAAACACTTTAACCTACTAGTATACACGTGGCTTGAACATTGATGTTGCGCATGATGTACACTAAAAGAACTGCAGTTTGTTGTACTGTGGTTGTTTCTAACTGACAGTCTTTTGTTTAAAGGCTCATTTTCCTAGATGGCGTACCGGTTATTATGCAATACTAGGTAATATTGTAATGGATTTCATGCCAGCAACTAAAAAACCGTAAAACAAAGATGCTGAATGTATCTTCTCTAACGGAAAATTACCTAACGAGGAGAAATTTGGATTCAGTGCTTCAGCAGCTGTTCTCTGTGGGCTCACCTTGACTCTACCGGAGCTGAGAAAGATTTTACCTGCGACTTTTCTGAATAGACTCGAAGCAGGAATGATTTGAACATAATCTTAAAAATATGGTTCTATAGTTACATAACTATGTTTTGTAAAGTACAATTAGTTTTCAGCATTTTCAACCACCTATTCCATATTACCCGACTACTCCATATTAACCTCCATTTATAACTTAAAAAAAAATTTCCCCATAAAAACAAAATAAATAGTGTTTTCTTTTTTACAAGCGAAGAGCTCGAAACTGGAAGGACTATGGCCTCAAAAGTTCAAAAGTACTGCTCTCTAAACGGGTTCTTAGACTATTTAATCTGTTTTTTTTTTTTTTTTTTTTAGCCACGACTATTTAAAAAAATTTGCTTAGTACTGACGTCAATGAAATAAGTCTCTTTTACTTAACAAAGCAGGTAAAAAATATAAATAAAAATAAAACTTTTCAGCTATATACTTTCCTGGTATTTATATTCGTTACCTCCTCAAAATTGTCAGTGTTTGTCACCTTAGTTGTCCCTTAGTTGCAGACACAGCTATTTTGTTTTGAAAATGTCATAATGGATGTTTGTTTTCATGCAGTTATCTTCATCCGATAAATTTGTCATATCCTATCATTCGAGTTAGTGTCGTCATTCTGCGTCGATTACATGCTGTTAAAATAGGAAAGAGCAAGCGGATATCGGTATTTGGAAAAGAAAATTTCGAGATTAGTGTAAAAATAGTTAACAGTTAGGCACTTTATTGTTTGAAAATATTTGTCATGTAGACATTATGTTACCAAACAGGTGACATGCAAAAAAAAAAATCGCTCTAAATAATACTGTTTCCTTTAAAAAAATAGAAAATGCTCATAAACACTGTATTTATAGCAGTGCCGGATTAAGACAGCGCGGGGCCCGTAGCAAATGTTATCAAGGGGCCCCCTGCTCAGTGACGCATATATATATATATTTAGGGGGAGGAGTTCACCCTCACATTAAAGTAATAGAGCTAAATTAAATGAGAAAATAAATAGTGCTAATTACATTACAATTTATGTATTTATGTTTAGTGCTAATTAATGGTATTACTAATGCTAATTAGATGTAAACAAAGCTAAAAGGTCCCACGTGTTATATTTGCGAGAGGCTTATCCCAGCCGTTCCACCACCTTGGGTGAGCTAATCTGTAGGTTTTGTGCGATAATAAAATAAAACACAACTTTTACGAATTTTCTTGATTCAAAATGAACAAATTTGAGTTAACACTAGACAAATCAATTTCACCAAGTAAATTAGTGTGCGGAAAAAATGCCCGTCAAAATAAAGTGAGGGGGGGGGGGGGCTAAATAGATAGTGAGACTGGCGATGTTTAAAGTTATTTATTCGTACAACTCAGGTTTTTTTTTTAATGAATGTTAATGTTCATGGATATATATTTGGAATTTCTAACACTTCCCACCTTTCCCATATGCAAACATATAACTAGACAAGTTTACACACATAAAATAATAATTGTTTCTGTAAAATTTTTAGAGCCTTCGAAATCAATATGTATTTTAAACTGTGCCTTTAAATACTATTTTTCCCCTTTAAAAATACATGCTTGTAAAATTATTTCATTATCTGGACGGTCTTTACTAATTATAGGTTACATATTTTTAACTTCTCTTAATTTATTTAATGGGTTAATTCATAAGAAATCGAACTGGGGATAGATCTAGCACAATAATACCTCCACCATTCAAAATATACTGCATACACGGAAGGCATTTAAACTGTACATGCTTGTACAGGGGGACTGTTACTTCCACATACCGCTTGGAACACTTCTAAAGGTCATTTCGTTGGTGTTCTACAAGCACATGTACATTACTTTTCAACTTATCCTCGTTAAAATGATATAAAATATTTTGTTAAAAAAAATCTTTATAAGAGGAATAAAATAATCTATATAATAAATAATAAAAAATTCGGATAAAACATTCATTATCGTATTACGTTCAAATGTTTTTGCAAGACATAATAATCTTAAAAGTAATTTGTGAGTTTCTTTGTGGGTCAAGAGTATCCGAAAATTCTTTTTGTTTTCAGTTTGCCTGAGGTTATGGCTTCTTGGATACCCCGACCGTGCGAAGATCCTCTCGGTTCCAATTATTTTATTTGAACGAACGTATTGGCATTCGCGCTCTTGACCTGTGGTTTCGACCGGCCAAAAATCAATTCCTTCATATTTAACGTGGTTAATTTCCGAGATTAATAAGCTAATTTATCGTAATAGTGGATTCCCCAACTATAAAAAAATTACTTACATTCTATATATTATTATTGTTTCAAAAAATAATTCGCCTTTGTTTAAATATTGTAAAATGTAAAATAAATAATTAAGTAAAAACAAAGCAAGCCAACTACCAAAAGCCTTCTAAGATGGTTTACACCCTAGTACAACGAATTTCGCCAAAGCCACCCGCCTTTACTGTAAAATAAAAAAACTTTGGGGCTGCCCAACATCCGTTTAAAATACCATCCTCATATTTACTGCAAAACAAAATAACTTTATGTCCAATATTTAAATAAAAATTATTGTTTCGTGGGGGATTATGGGGCGCGTTTTTCCTACAATCTGAATCCTATGGATCTCAGCTCTCAGGGAAATGCAGAAGGTCAACTCGCGTTCCAGAGAACATCTTCAGAAATAGCCACAAATATTTCCGTTCTATTGAGTCATTTTGAAAAGTTTGATTACAACTTCATTAAAAAATTCTTTCGACTTGTTAATGAAAAGTCCCTGAAACGATCGGGACAGATAGACTACAGCCTAATGAATAATCCGGCCCGCTGACGGATTAATACAATTTTGTGGGTGGAGGTTTGGATAGAAGATTCACACACACACACACACACACACACACACATATATATATATATATATTATGGAAGTAAGTTGGGACTGTTTACATTAATTTCATTTTTCTCGGGTGGGGCGGTCACCTCCTCCGACCCCCTCCCTTTAATCCGCCCTTGATCAGACCCTGTTTTTTTTTGTTTCGACACTTAGTTTTCTTTCTATATTTTGTTTATTTCTGGATTCATTCTTCAAATAAAGACAAAAATGTAACTATTGGTATGGAATCCATTTTCTGAAGGCCATAGGTGGGTGGTGCAAGGATCTGGATACCCCTCCTCCGTTTGTCCGAGTTTCGCTTTTAGTCAACGAAAAGATAATGATACAGCCTTTCTTTCTGTCTTTCTTTTATTTCCCCCCTTTTGGATGCTCCCTGATTTTTTTTATGAGAACCGTGTTTTTGTTCCACAGTATATTGTTGGATATACTCTTGTGTGTGTCCTTATTGCTGACTTTAGAATACTCATTCAGTTTCGCCTAGGTAATGAGTTGACTAAATAATGCAGGCATGCAACAGCCACATTAAATATGTTAAGGATTATGTCATTTTATCTCTCACCCCCTTTTGAAAATGTGACATAAAAATGAGACACGAAAATGCGTTACGAAAACGCGACATAAAATAATTAGAACCGAGAGGGTCTTCGGACGGTCGGGGTATCCGAGAAGCCATAACCCGAGGCAAACTGAAAACAAAAAAAGAATTTCTCGGGATACTCTTGACCCCACAAAGGGGAAACGCACAATCAATAAAAATTCCTTGTCACATTTAAGGATTATTAATGTCTTTGCAAAAACATTTGAACGTAATACGTATAATGAATAGTTCTACCCGAAATTTTTTATTTTTTATTTATATAGGATTATTCTATTCCTCTTATAAAGATTTTTTGAGCAAAATATTTTATATAATTCTAACGAGGATAAGTTGAAAAAGTAATTGTACATATGCTTGTAGAACACTAACGAAATGACCTTTAGAAGTGTCCCAAGCGGTATGTGGAGTAACAGTCCCCTGTACAAGCATGTACAGGTTTAAATGCCTTCCGTGTATGCAGTATATTTTGAATGGTGGAGGTATTATTGTTGCTAGTATCTGATCTATCCCAGTTCGATTTCTTATGAAATTACACCCATTAACATAAATTAAGAGAAGTTAAAAATATGTAACCTATAATTAGTAAAGACAGTCCAGATAATGAAATAATTTTCACAAGCATGTATTTTTATAGGGAAAAATATAGTGTTTAAGGCACAGTTTAAATACATATTGATTTCGAGGTGCTTCTAAAAATTTTACAGAAAACAATTATTATTTTATGTGTGTAAAACTTGTCTAGTTATATGATTTGCATATGGGAAAGGTGGGGAAGTTGTTAAAGAAAAAAATTCCAAATACGATATCCAGGACAGATAACGTTCATAAAACAAAACCTGAGTTGAACGAATAATAACTTTAAACAATCGCCAGGCTCACTATCTATTTACTCACTGTCCTTATGTCTTTGACGGCATTTTTTGTCGCGCACAACTTATTTTAGACGTCAAATTTTTTCATTTGAATCAAGAAAATTGTCGTATAAAGTTGTGTGTTTATTTTATTATCGCTACAAAAACCTAACTGATTAGCTCTCGGCTAAGGTGGAGGAAGGGGCTGGGAATAAACCTCTCGCAAATATAACCACGTGGGACCTTTTCAGTTTTGTTTTACATCTAATCTAGCAGTGAGTAAATACCATTAATTAGCACTAAACGTAAAATTGTCATTTAATTAAGCCACTATTTATTTTCCTCATTAAATTTAGCTCTATTATTTTTAATGTGAGGGTGAAATTCCCTCCCGCCAGAATAAATATATATATTTACTGTCGTGTGCGAGATCACTGAGCCGGGGGCGCTCCTAGGGTGGTAACATTTGCTACTGGGCCGCGCGCTGGTGCTTATTCCGGGCACTGCAATCCCACCATTTTCTCTCTTGCTTCTTTTTTTCAGTCATTCCGCTCTTTATGTGGCCCCTTTGTTATATACTTTGTAGGTCCCGCTACATCGTGTTGGGGAAAGGATTTCTTTCAATATATCAGGTAATAGTAAGTCCTATTTCTATGGTCATGAAACAAAGTAGCCGCTAGTTAGCAATAATCAAGCATTCGTAGTCGATGAGGGGAGTGGGTCAGTTTAATCAGAGGAGGAAGAACGAGGCAAATCGAGCCATGATACGATCTGCGGCTTTGTCACCCAAACTAGGGGGAAACTTTCATCCGTAACATGGAGTACAAAATGTCAGTCTTGGGGGGCGGGGGGGAGCACTCAAGCCTATCCATCATTTTCTAATGACTGTGGATGAAAAATAAAGAGAACAAAACCAATGAGAAACTGATAACCTGTTTTAAAATATATTTCGGTTTTTAATAAAAAATAACCGACTCGGCAACGCAAATTTGGTCAAGAAGTGTTCCATTCTGTTATCTTATTTTTTTCTATTGTTTGTCTGAAAAGAAAAAGGAAAAGATAAAAACTTCTCTTCCTCCACCAGGCCCGAAGTCCGTGAGCCTGTACTGAATGTCACAGACTGATGCTCCTAGGCCGCCAGGCCATCCAGACTTGTTCATGTATAAGCCAAAGGTTGAAGTAGCGGTTTATTATGTCTATATTGGGACTTGGGGTGAAATTTTGACAAAGTGATGTTTTTCAGGCTGTTATTAATAATTATCCAATTTATTACGATTGGTAAGATAATTAATTTTTCAATTTTTACCACATGTAGTGTAAGGTGCAACGCACATATCAAATAAGTTAATAATTAAATAGTCAATATTGCAACTTGTATAGGAATTTTAGTATAATTTTAACTTTCCATATTTCTAGGATAGAACTTTTAAAAATTAACTGATTTCTCTTGGGCTTGCTGTTCTACATTAATGAGGTTTTCAAAAGAAAGAGTTGGTTCATTTTAATTTAAGTTTGCCGGTTATTCTTATAATGCAGGGCTGAGTGCTCAATAGATTTTTCTCTTTTTTTTTAAATGGACAGTGTTTTTTGTTAAATTACTTTTTCAAAATATTACAAACAATACTATTTTATTTGTATAATTAAGGCACTTACATGATTTTTTCTGGTATAGATTTTCTTTTCCTAGTATCCAAATTTTGTGGATGGGGGGCAAGGGGGGAGTCCCACCGCCCTCTGCCACCATCCCGACCTCAATAGAGGAAGTTTGAAGTAAATTATGTGATTAATTCAAGAATTGTTCAAATTTTCCTTAGATTATGCAAAGGCACATCTAAATTATGCAAATATTTATACGGAATTTTTGGTAAAATGTAAACCACTGGGAGGACCGGCAGGGGCTCCGATGACTACACGAGCTGCAGTTTTGGATTAATAAAATTGTTTGTCGGTTTTCCCATCTTTTACAGCAAAATTTGCTATCTTGATCACCTCTTTGCATGAAATAAAAAGTTCATCTATTGTAGAAAGAAAATCAAAAGTGCTCTCTGCACAGATGTCTTAATTTCGGTTGAGTCGGTGAGTGAGCAATGAGTGGTATGAACGCCCATTGCAGAGAAAACGAACAGTCATTGCTACTGGGAGCAATCACATCCATGTGATTAACCGAATCGTAGGAATGGCATGGCAAGAGTAACATTAAAGGTATTTGCAAAAAGTTGCTACAAACTAGTGATGTTTCTTACCGTTGAGTTATCTAGTGATGTTAGATATTACACAATTTTTTTAAAAAGTTGCATGCTACAGTACCAACTATGAAATAAAAGTAGCGACTACTGTGGTTTCCAGTGCTGTATTTAGAGGTGTGGAGGCCCTGGGGTAACAAAAAAGTGGTGGCCCCTAATTATTTCTCAAACAAGTTAATAATTTTTTCAACGACAAGTGTGGCAAAGTGGGTCCATTAACTCATAGCCTATAGGTTCAGATTTCTGTTCCCATGCAGGTAGATTTTATTTACTCTAAAATAAAAAAGTCTACTTTTTGTCTGATATTGCAATCTTAGTCTAACCTTGATATGGCTTGCAAGTTATTTCCTTCTTGTGCTGGCTGTTGCTGTCAGTTCCATTGACCGGTCACTAACCCATAGAGTTAGCTCGGGAAGTGTACGTCTCCACAAATCCTTGGCAAAATTTTCGCTAAGACCTAGACGAACCTCAAACACCCCTGTGATTGCAAGATTTCCTCTAAGGTATTATTTGAGATGAATTTGGCTTTCTCCATAACATTTTTTACACATACTCCATAACATGATACATTATTATTATTATTATTTCGATGTGGATGAATTCATTACTCGAGTATATAATAGAGTGATGGTTTACTTTTTGTGATTATTGCACATATACTCATAATGTATCGGATTGAAGATTAATATTAATCATTTTGACAAGAATTCAGAATGCGCTTTGAAATGTAAAAAATGAAGAATGAGTGGGAAAAGTGAGAGAAATAGTCTTACATTGACAGAATTTTTAAAAAATTATTTTGCACATCATTCAGTATTCGTAAGGAAATTTTACATAAAAATGTCTATTGTTGGGGCCCCTCTCTTGTGCAGGCCCA
>JAWZYV010006532.1:600000-847563 GCA_038373885.1 Cheiracanthium punctorium | reverse complement strand
ACCCAATAGGAATTGTGATAACGTGAAAGCTTCTACTCTGCGATTTCCGATATTTAATAACCGTTGGCTTGAGGTATATCTATCACAGTAGCAGATGATAACCTTTATTGATGGAAACTCTAATAGATAAATCAGAGTTTAATTTCCTGAACAATTCCAAACTTTTTTTGATATCGAGCATGGAAAAGTACTAATCGAGTTACTATTTATAACTGAACATTAAGAAATTTCTGGTTGTTTTCACTCATTACGGCAATGTGGTTCATCAGACATTCGTAGTAGGAATAAAGTACATGAAATTATTTTTATTAAAAAGCGTTTTTTATTTAAAAATAAACTAATATAGACTAAAACGAAAATTTCATGGAATCTTTCCCTCCTTTATACACTGAAATGTAATTAAAAAAAATTCAAATATCGATCAAGGACATTTTTAATCAACCTATGATATTTGAAATCAAAAATATTACGAAACAGTGTGTTTTGGAATTTCCTTAAGACTCTAAATACAATTTAAATATTTCAGTCTTGTTTATAATACTATTATCATAGTAACAAAAAATTCACGTTTAATTTCATGTTTATTTATCGACCATTTCAAAAGACTTTTGAAACAATTCCCAACTGCACCAAATCTAATTAACCATTTATTGGATTCTCATACACAGTGGTGGATCCAGAATATTTTTTTGGGAGAGGCTATATTTTTAAAAATCCTTATTCCACCCAGTTAAAATGTACTATAAATCAAAATTTAGTGTAAACCAATGTGTATGACTTTGGGAGGGGCTAAGTAATAAAATATGATAATTTCAGCTATTTAAAGTGCATAACAAAGCGGAATGTTACCCGTCGGCAATCAATATTGGTGGGGCTGAAGCCCCCTAGCCGCTCCCCTGAGTCCACTACTGCATATACACCTTCGTTTCAATGTCTAATTTACCATTCGCAACGATGGTTGATAAAGACGTTTGCTGCACTTTAAGCCAAAAATTGCTGTTCGCACAATGTGGTTAGTTACATTAAGGCACGGATCGCAACTCTGAAGAACTGTTGAGAATTGGCGAGCATTTATTACCAATAATTACGCCAGAGCAATAGTTTTCGCCATTTTTTCCCCTTCCCAATAGCGGGAATCTATCCCTGGAGGCTTTGGCTAGTACTTAAGCCGGAGTTGTTGGCCTCTTTATTATGGGGGCATCTAGTATGTGAACCAACGTCACCCCCTATGAAGAGACGGATACAGTGGCAGCCAGAACCAGTCGGGGTACGAGCCCCGACCGCAGGCAACACCTCCTAGATATACAATGCCTGAGAACAGAAAATTTTACATCATCACTAGGTCCACTAAAGTGATGTCATCACACATTTTTTTTTCAGAAAGTAAAATTATTCAAAGTTTGTGGTGACTTTACTCTCGCATAAAGCATTTTAATGATTTAAGATAGAAAATTTGATTTTTCGACAAATAGAAAATTTTAACTATCACTAATTATATAATATTATATAGAAATAGATCATCATAAATTATTTTTTATCAGAAATGCATTTCAATTTTTATCTTCAACTTAAGATATCTTCTAAAATTTGTATCATTCACCAGAAGTATTAAATACTTTTACTTTGTGAAAGCCAAGCTGTGATGACGTCATCTTAAAAGACCTAGCAATGACGTAAAAGCTTCTGTTCTCAAGGCCTTCTCTATCTAGATGGTGTTGCCGCAGGTAATTGTTCCCGAAGTCGTAATTCTGTGCATTACGCACAACGCAATCTGGTCGACAGTTTTCGACATGTACAAGCAACAACTCAAGAATTCAGGGTAACACTCGTAGGATACTAAAGGAAGTATCATAGCTGCCAACTCTTCCGGAAAAACCGGAAGAGTTGGCAGCAATGCAGTATTTTCTATATTTAAAGAATTAACTTTTGAAAGAACTTTTTTGAAAATACAACTCTGATGATAACGTCAAAGCTTTCACTCCGAAGTTTCCTACATTTAGGAAACATTGTTCCGAGATACGCCTACAGCAGTTGCAATCTATAGCGTTTATAGATAGAAACTGTGACACACAGATCAGAGTTTCAGTTCTTGAGCATTTACAAGAGACATTTAAAATATACTCGAAGTGCATTAAATACGTGCATATTTATAATTGAACGTTAAGAAATATCTGGTGGTTTTCACTTATTACCGCGATGTTGTTTATCAGATGTTGGTATTAGAAATAAAATACATGAAATCATTTTAAAGAAAAAGATAGCATTTTTTATTTCAAAAAATGAATATACAGTAAAAAAGAATCTTGTGGAATATCTCATCAGTTCATCCATAAAAATCTAACAACAGATCATTACAACATAACCAAAAATCGAGCACGGACGTTTTTAGTCTACGTGTGATATTTCAGTTCAAAAACACAGCGAACGGGGTAGTTTTTGAGTTTCCTTCTTAAGACTCTAAATCCATTTGAAATATTTCAGTCTTGTTTATAATATTATTATCTGAGCAACAAAGACTTCACTTGTAAATTTCTTTTAATTTAGCAATAGCATTACGGAAATATTGCTATTGATAGGTGAATTCACCAAAAAAATTTAATATTATTTTGTGAAAATAAAACTTTTAAATGTAGCAGACATAATGATGACGTAAAAGCTTGGTAACTTAAGAGTTGTAAGGCTTTCTATACATAGGAGCCGTTGACAGTACTCATGCAAGTGTAAACGATTCTGAAGAGTTTAAAAACACTCAAAGGATGCGCTCTTTGTGAGGTTAATAAAAATTACATACGAAATTAAATTGGACTCAATGACGGCTGAGGGGATGCATTATATCCGACTGAGTTATAGCATTTTCACCATTAGTCACGAAAATACATAAGCATTACTGATTTTTGCTAAATTCGTTTCTTGTTCAATACATGTCGATTATTGCCAAATACAAAAGTTTGACAAATAATAGTAGAGAATCGTTTTCTTCATTTTTCGTGGATTTTTACCAAGAAATCCACCATTGTTCATGTAACTGACATCGGAAATTTGTTTTCCGCTGCATTTTCAAAAACTTCGTAATTCGACGGAATTTGAATTTCACAGTGCACCGTCATATCCTATATTTAGAAAACCTACCGACTGAAGTTTTGACATCACCACTCGACTTTATTACACCGTCACAGTTTTACTTTCATAAAGTAAAAATATTTATTTTTTTCTGGTGAATGCTACACATATTCGAAAATATCTTAATTTAAGAATAAAGATTAAAATACCTTTGTGATAAAAAACAATTGATTATGATCTATTTCATTATTACATTACATAATTAGTTACGGTCAAAAAATTGCCCTTTGTCATAAATTTAATTTTTCTCTCTCAGATCATTAAAATGTTGTTATGCGTGAGTAAATTCAGCAGAAATTTTAAATAGTCTTACTTAATGAAAATAAAACTGTGATGGGCTCATTTTTGAAGGCCTACTGATGACATGAAAACTTGGTTACGTAGCAATTGTTAGGCTTTCTACAAGTAAGAGGTGTTGAGTACACCCACAGCAAATGTACTATTTAACAGCTTCAATCGTCAATGTGTATTGCATATTAAGGCAAAGCTACCCAAGAGATATATTCCTTAAGAGAATTGTATTAGAAGGAGGACTTGTTAAGGGATTATAAAGCGCATTCACGTTGCATCTGGAGAAAACCATCCAAAACTCCCCAATGTTATATCAATGGCCACGTGATTGGCCTGAAACCGGGTCTTCCACACTTCATCCAGAGACCATGTTCGATTGTCGTTTATCCACACTGCCATTGTGATGTCAATATAAACTTCAAAGCCAGCCTATGTGATACTGCGCTCAAGTATTGAAAATCCAGGGTCAATTTCCTTTACGTTAACACAGCCTTAACATGTTTAACACGACGCCGATATCCCTGTCTTTTCCGTTCAGTCGAAAATTCTAATTCATATTCCAAGACCTGTTCATCAATTTCAAAGAAATGAAAGAGACGTGAATTAAGTTCGAAAATATTGCTCATAGTGTTACAGTAAAAAAGCAAGTCTATTTACACGCAAGGCAACCAAAATAAAAAAAATCATGATGTTTTGTAATACATGTAAATTATTTGATCTTTGGACAAATTTGAACGTCATCTTATGAAACCGTACGCAAAAAAATTATGTTCATCCCTCCAATGAAAGCTGTTTTCGTACCCAGTATATGACGCTTTTGCTTTTTCTCGCACTTTTCTCAAAATCTATCTGTCGTAGAGGAATATTTTTTGGGCATTTTTATGAAATAACAACGGGGAATCTTTCTTTGGAGAGTTTAGATAGTATTTATGAGCTATCCTGTATACAGCTGCAGTAATAAGCAATATGTGGTCATCATCAATATAGTGAAGCAAGGTAAAATTGCAGTGATATCTATATTTGCAGTGATATTGATCTATGTCAAATATCTAATGTTTATAATATCAGAAAGCATTCTCTAGAAATCATGTTTATTAATCGTTTAAAATACAGTCCGACCGCCAAGAGAAATTATTTGACTCTTCCTCTCCCAGGGGAGAGTTTATTTTATTGAGGGGTCCTTAGGGTGGAAGAACCCCTCAAATGTACAAAAGTTACAGGCGGGAAATTAGGATCCCCACCCTTACAGACAACAATGACCCTGAGAGTAATATGAAATTTAACAAGCGTAGAAGCAACAATTCCCCGATATTAGAAATCTAAAGAACAGAAGCTTTCTCGTTGTCACTAAGCCCACAAGGTGGTGTCAATAAAGTTCTATTTTCACATGATTTTAACTGTGTAGTAAATTTACTAGCACACACACAAAAAGAAACATTTTAATGATTTGAGATAGGGAATTTAATTTTAAGAGAGAAGTCAATTTTTAACTGTGACTCATATTTAATAGTATGATGCAGATAAAGATCGTGAAGCATTATTTATGTCTGAAATGTATTTTCATTTTTTATTTTAAGATGCTTTCTAACACGTGTTTCATTCAACAGAATTTTTGAATAGTCTTACTTAATGAAAATAAAACCGTGCTAACACAAAACTTCCGCTCTGAAGTTTCCTACATTAAGGAGACTTTGTGTCACGGTATCCCTATCGCAGTTGCAGTGATAACCTTTACTGATGGAAACTCCAATGCACCAATGAGAGTTTCGTTTTTCAACAGTAACAAGGACTATAAACATGTCGCGCGTAATATCTCAAATAGTATTTACTTATAACTGAACGTTGAGAAATTGCTGGTGGTTTTCACTTACTAACGACAATATTGTTCATCAGATGTTAGTGCTTTTTCCCCCTCAAACTGAATAAGAGTAAAAGAAAAATCTCGTGAAATCATTCATTCCTTTAAACATAAGAATCTAAATAAAAATCATTAAAACATGATCAAAGATCTAGCAAGCACGTTCTTAGTCCAACTATGATTTTTAAATTGAGAAATATTACGAACGAGGTGGTTTTGGAATTGGTCATGGTGTTGATGTCGGAAATTTAGTTTTTACTAAAGGCATTTTCAAAAACTTAAAGAATGCGACAAAAATGATTGTCCCTCAAAAGTTAAAGAGCGAATTTCAAAGTCGCAATACCAACGCCTCCTACGTATGTAGGAGGCGTTGGTATTGCGGTTGGTAAAAGGCCAAAAATTTTAAGCTCTGATTTCGTGGCTAGGCCTACATGTGCAAATTTATTTTCACACAGCGAAACTACTTAAAATTTGTAGTGATTTACTCAATTATACCAAATTTTTAATAATTTGAGATAGAAAATTTTATTTTTTCGACAAATGAGAATTTTAACCATCAATGATTGTAAGGAAATAGATCATAATGAATTACTTTATATCAGAAAAGCATTTTAGAATCCTTTAATTTGCAAGGCTGCAAATAATTCCAGAAGCTAATTTACCACTTTTTGTAAACAGCATAAAGTGGTGGCCGAAGTTGTAGATACTTTTGGACACTCTTTTTTGTTTTCTAAGATCATATGTGTATAAAAATTATTAAGTTTTACAAAATGCAAACTCTTTTACATCATATAAGATAATTTGATACTGATTTCAATACAAAAATCTAATTTATCAATATTTGCAATGCGTAAAATGTTAAACTGCAATAATTATCGACATACATTAGATATTGAAGATTGCAGTGAGTTATCAGCAGTTTGTAGGGTAACCCTAAGTTTTTAATACAACTTAGCTTCCATGTTTCATTGAGCTGACAAGAGTTTTAAGCTCAGAAAAATAACAGTAATTGACCTGGAAAGTTAGAAATTACAATCCACATCATCACTGTATTTGTTTTTCAGATTAAAGTAGTGGTAACTTTTATCCTATTGCACATATTTAAATATAGTTTTGTGTATTGAAATCAGTATTAAATTCCATTTAAATGATATATGAGTTTGCATTTTGTGAAACGTAGCTCTTCCCATAAGCGTACAAAGTAAGAAACCCTAAACATTTCCAGGAGTGTGCACAATTTTGGTCACCCCTGTATATGTTTAAATAGTTTTTCAAAGTAAAACCATGCCCTCGAACAAACTCAGATATTTGGATATCTTTTGACACAAAAACTTTTAGTGTTGAATTACTATTTACAACAAATGGTTGGTTATATTCTGGAGTTGTTGGCAGCTATGTAATTTCAAACATTGCAATTTAATTGCTGTTTACAACAAATGGCTGCTTATATTCGGGAGTTTTTGGCAGCGTAATTTCAAATATTGCAATGGAATCCAAGAAAATGTCTTCCACTCTCTACGACAAAAATCTTAACTCCAAAAGACTTTTGAAACAGTCAGAAACTTTACACATCAATGACTTTTAGTCTTTGGGATTAAATGACGCTTCGCTAAACATGCAATTGTTTTTATATTTTCCTCGACGCACGTAATTTCACCATCACATTGAGGGAAACTACATCTCTTGATCTCAGTATTAGCGTATTCAACCAAACAGCGTGCCAGTTTTATCAAAATTCTTTTACAAAACCAGCTATAAAAATTTATGGTTGCTTGCAACTACGTTAATCAAGCTGCCTTTCTAGAGACGTATCAGGTGATATTCAGTAATAATAGTTATCTTTCATAATTAATTAATAAGACATATAATACTAATACAATACAACAAAGTATTTAATGGAGTCCTCCTTACCCGCCACCCTCATGTATAACTTATTTTAACAACAGACTCCCGAAAAAAATTCGGTCGCTATAATAAGATTAAGAGTAGATAATGTAACATTCAATGAAATAATCCAAATTATAATTAGCTAAAACAAGAAACAATGTTAAGTGCTGCAGTAGTCTTTCAGCACCTCCCATATGTGGAAAGCCTAATTGGAATTTTTACGCTATCAGCAGGAATGCGAAAAGAACATTACAGTTTTACAGTCGGAAACTAAAACTATTACAAATTAAGCGCTCTGACGTAGTAAATTCAGTTTTAAGACAAATAAGTTTTTTACCATTACGAAATTTATAAAATGATAAGGAAATGGATCATCAATAAATTATTTTGTATCAGAAGGGTGTTTTATTTTTTATCTTGAACTTCAAATAATTGTTAAATATTTGCAATACCCACCAGAAATTTTAAAATTTTTATTTTTTGAAACAAAGACTTCAATAACGCTACCGATAAGGTTTCCACACTTTCGATGTCCTTTTACCCTGATATTATAATAAAACATTTACAGCTCCACGTATATATCTTAACCTGGTTCCAGAAATGTAAAATTAAAATTAACCACTCTAAATGTAATGTGATTCATTTCACCAATAGCAGATATCAGTTTCGAAACATCTACATGCATAACCGTGCAACTAATTGGACCAGAACCACCATATACCTGGCTGCATGATTGACTCCCGTCTGACATGGAAGGCACAGGTGCTTTATGCCCGAAACAAAATGGTTGCTGCAACAGAAAAACTAGTTAAGTTGCTTTTTCAAAATAAACTCAGCCGATACAATAGAGTAAAATTACATAAATGCATAGTGCTGCCTACCGTGACCCATGCCAGTCAAATCTGGGACTATGCTTCCAAATCAATCTAGATATATTATCGCGCAAGCACAACAAAATTCTCCGCTGAATTCGGCATGGACACAGATTCCTGACAAAAAATGAAATCAGGCGTGATCTTGGCATCCCTTCCTTTAATAAATTAGTCCCTCAGAGTGGGCAGAATTTCTTCACCAATTTCGATACTGTTCCAAACGAACTCTCGGCTCAACTGCAAGATTACTCTTTTCGAGAAGTAAACTGTAAAAGGCCAAAGGCAGTCTTAGTTTTGGATATCGCTTAGGAACTTTGTTTATTACTTACAGTTTGTTTCCAAAACTTCTTCCTATCTCTTATGTATTTATAGTATTCATCTCATGTTTATACATATTACTGATTTCTTATTTATATTGTACGAAAAATTGTTTTTCTTGACTTGGCATGCCTCACTTATTAAATGTCTAAAAAATGATTATGAATTTCAAAAGTGGAAATGTAGCCTTAAACGGCATAGCTGTCATATATAATAAAGTTTTGTGATGTCATTTGTGATGCTATCTCTCTAGACCCAGTGGTGATGTCAAAGGGTCTGTTCTTAGGCTTTCTATGCCTAGAAGTGTAATGCAGTTCATCGCAAATTTTTATTAGTTCTATTTTTGTTTCCCTGTTCTTAATGTAATATGCTTTGACATTTTTAAATTCCCATCTCTATCCGTTACGCTGTTTCAATTAATTTTCTTCAATTCGTTTGGATTTAACTGCTACAATATATTTATCAGGATACCTCGTGAACGATGGATTCTCAATTACTAGCCTTTCCCATTTCTTGTGTTTCAACTTCTTTTTGCTTATCGCCTCTTGGCGACCCACATTTATACTTTTGCAACTGCTGGGTTATCTTTGCAAGCAAGTATGTTTTTTCAATGGGGTGATTTATTTGTCGTATTTTCTTGTTTAATCTAAGCGTCATCGCCAGGTCGGCTCTCCATGCTCCAACCACTTTCTAGATGACTTACCGTTTTTGTCTCTGCCTGCGAAGATGCGCATTTTTTTGTAACTGTTATCCACTACACCCTTAATTATTCACTATCAAATACTAAAACAAAGCATATCATGTAATAGTTCTTTTCGTATGACGTTCCTGGTTATTGCGAATTATGCATTAAACCCTAAAGCGGCATAGCTAAAGTATCTTCAGTGTTAAAATAACACCCATTCACAGAGATATGAATAGAAGGAGACGGAATTAGCTATCTGTTAGTGAAGCCCAAACTGTAACCCATAGGTTCCCAACGTGGGCGATAACGCCCCCTTGTGGGCGTTTGAGGCTTTCAGGGGGGCGGTAAAAGACCCAGAGAAAATTAGGAGGCTTTGATATGGCACGGAGGGGCATGGGAAGATTAACCAAAAATAATCTAAAAAAGTCTTAAAAATGGTTGGGAGCCTATGCTGTAACCGATCCGCCATATTTCTTAGACCACATTGCAAAATGGCTGTGTTATTCTATGGTAACATTTTCAATTTTAAAAAAGTGTTGTCGCCAAAGTTGCCACCCAGAATAATTACGTATTTGGCATAACTGTAAAACTTTTAACTGCAGCACGCTGAGCTTTTGTATTTCGATCTATGGTATTATATAATTCTGCATCTTTCACTGTTATTTAAAAAGGAACTAACTAAATGTTCCGGCATACTTAGACCAACACAGTTACTTCGTTTCGTTCAATGCTGAAGAAAGTAATGCCATCTTCTTGTATTCATATCTCTATGCTCCCACCCGAGTCTACTCCAGAAGGAGGCTTTGGACTTACACAATCTCCAATGTATTGACTCAGTGGTTAAAAGGTACCATTTCGTTCTATTTTTGAAGGGTGTTCATTAACAAAATGATCAAGAATCACGAAATACGTTTTTGCCACCCACCTTCTAGAAACACTGCCTGTCAGATTGGGAAGAATTCTATGGGAGAGGTGAAGGGCTAGGTTGCGTAGCTTACGTGCCTTGTTTATCTAAGGTATACATTAATAATTTTTATTACAAGAACTCTTAATAAATACTGGTGTTGGAATGTAAAATTGATAAAAACTTTGTATAATAACACTTTTCAAATGAAAAAAACAGATCTACAAAATTTAGAACTCATGATAAAGGTGCATGAAAACTTAAAATGATGTTTTCTTTTTAAATAAAATATATTGGGAATGTTAATGTCCATATTTTTATGGTAAGCGTATAAAATAACCTGGTGTATTCATAGTCACCTATTAGTTTATAATGTGTTTTAGGTAAATTTAGTAGCTTTGTTTTCTTATTTGAAATTTATAAAGACTTAACGTTCTGCAACTAAATCTTTATATATGTATATATTTTTTAAAGGTGGAGAAGGCTTGAATTGAAAATAAACTATTTTCAAAATAGAGTCATTAATTTTTTTAATTTATTTTTAAAACGATATAGAAGAGGAAAACATATGAAAAATCCATAAATGATATTTATTAACAATGTGTGTTATTATACAAAATTTTTATCAATTTTACATTCCAACATCAGTATTTTTTAAGAGTTCTTGTAATCAAAAGTATTAATTTATATCTTAATCATTACGGTACGCAAGTAGCGCCACCTAGCATTTCAACTCTCCCATTGAATTCTTCCCAACCTCACAGGGAGTGTTTCTAGAAAGCGGTGTTTTTGCTCGGAAGAGTGAAACACAACCAGAGTTACCAACTACTCTGAGATATATTTAACATTTTGTAGGATGTACTATACATGTACATATTTTTATCAGATGATTGTCAATTCGTACTTCGTACTGAAAGCGTCTGCTATATTTTGCGACAAAAAATTGCAATATTAACGAAGAGTCTGGCTGTGCAGAGTTTAGGTGCTATTTATGGGACATTACGTAATAAGGAATAGGTGGTCGGCATCAAGATATTCAAGTAAGGTAAAATTGCAGTTATACCTATCTTTGGTGTCATCTTTCTAATGTTCATTATATAAGTAAACTTTTTCTCCTGAAATCATATCCAATAATCGCTTAAAGCATAGAATGAAAACATTTTAATTATTTGAGACAGAAAATATAATTTTATGACAGATGGCAATTTTTAGTCATCACTAATTAATACAATGTGATGCAGATAAAGATCGAAATAATTATTTTATGTAGGTAAGTTAGTTTCATTTTAATTTTAAGATGTTTTCAAATATTTGCACAATGCGCCATAAATTTTGAATAGCTTTACTTTGTGAAAATGAACTGTGATAGCGCCATAGCATTTGCTCTGAGATTACCTATATTTAGCAGGTACTTGTTCAAGCGATGCCTACCACAGTCGCAAACAACGATAACTTTTCATAACGGAAACTCCAATAGACAATGTCTGAGTTTCATGTCTTGAGCAATTATTGACCCAATAAAAAGGCACACCGAGAGATGTAACAAATACCCAATTATTTATAACACGTTTAGAAATTTCTGGTGGTTTTCGCTTATTACGGCAATTTCGAAAGAATTTGTTCAGCTCTGAAATAAGCAGTGTTATTTCATTTCCTGTGTATGTTTTATTTATTTATTTATTTATTTACACAAGAAAATTAAAAAGTAATAAAAATTATGTTTGTGTGAAAATCAATTATAAATATGTTTAAAATGCTATTAAAATTGAACTTTTAATTTAAAACTAGACGCCAGAGCAAACTGTATTTTTGTATTCTGTTTAGGAAACTTAATCACTCAAGGAAACAAATTTTGTACTTCTATTTCTCACGAAAATATCATTGTGCTGCATATTCTACAAAACATATTGAACAATAACTTGTGTAACGTTCTACATGGAGCTATTTCCAAACTTTAATTAATACAGTATTATAGTTTATAATACTGCAGTATTATGCAACAGTGTATAATACTGCCTTACAGTTTAGTACATTGGAAATTTATTACAGTAAAAGAGAAATCCCTTTAACGGATATTACTCGTACATTAAGCGGTTTAACTGTAATTATAATATCAGAAGCATAATATCATTAATAAACAAAATAATTCCTTAAATCTAATTTCATACAGAAAAATAAAGCGGTATTTCACTGGAAAAATACGGTAATCAATAGAATCGCAAAATAAAATCAACTAATCACACTAATGAAAACGACTGCTACACTACAGTGCGTAATGCTGTCATAACATTCATTTAGTTTCTTCAAAACTTCATTATACCCGGCACGAGAAATCTGATTTCACAGATTAAATTCTTAATTAGTTTTCAGTATATTTATCACGGAAATTTCAAACATTCTCTTGCCGTGTTTCAGCTTTTCATTCAAAACGCCCGAAAGTTTGTTCACCCTTCAACCAGGCACTTCACTTTTCTTTCTTTACCCAAATTTATCGAATTAAAAGATTCCGCTATTTTCACAATTTCTCTTGTCTCTCTCTCTTTCTCTCTTTTGGAAGAACTAATTATAAACAAATGATAATTCATTTGGGTTGTGTATATGTGTTTTGACCATTGCGAGGTTTGTTTTAGCAGTTTTCCGCTAATGAAAACATCAATACGAGGATAGATTTTACAAATAAAAGGTTGGATGTCGTGCGTCTTAATCAACTTCAAGATTTACAGTAATAATTAGCTGCCATTTAGCAATTTCAAACGAGTTTAATGAAATTATATATCAATATTTATGCAGGAAAGATGCTTATGAAATCTGTAGTTAGGTAATTTGTTCTGCTGAGGTATAGTTTCACGATTGAAAGTTAATAAATTGAAATTCTGTGATTTTATCTATGATATTTTGTCATACAACATTTAGTAAATTTAATATATTTTGTTCGCATGTGGGAAAAATATATTTTTCGAAGTATTGGCACAGATTTTGCAATTGGGAGGAAAATAATCAAAATAACGGACACTATCAAAATCTTAATTCTCTTGAAACTGTTACTTTTACCTGAAAAAATTAATCATGAAATAATTTCATACTGATTTGCTAAAACTTTCTTTATCACTAGAGTATTTTCTAATTTTTTTTTAGTTGCACTGGGCAAACAATAATTTGCCAAAAATATTAATACAAATAAAAAGGTTATATAAGAGCATTTTAAACCAACACTACAAGGTTTTATATATATATATATATATATATATATATATGGGATCCTGTACACATTTTCCAGCTTTTTATAACTTAAATTTTGTATATTTTTAAAATCTGTTTTGAAGTAAACAAGATACCATTCCATTTCCTAAACATCGTGATCCAAAAACTAGCACAATTATTTTTTAAAAAGGTAAATATACTTTGTAACAACCAGTAACCATGTTTTCATCTTCAATAAGAAATCGAGCCTGTACACGCCAGGCACGATAGGCCAGGCCAGGCTTACCAAAAATGTACCGGGACAAGTTTTCCAGTTATGCTTTAAATGGTAAAATGCAGGTTATAAACCTTGCTTATTACTTAACATGTATCAATATAAATAAAGCAATGTGTAAGCTGTCCGTTAGTTAGTTAGTTAGTTTGTCTGTGTCTCGCGTAGTCCGCAGACGGGTGATCGTAGACCTATCAAATTTTGTACGGAAATTCTCCAGCACGGGTCCCGACACACCTCGAAGCGATTTTTTCGAAATTCGAATCAGTTTAGGAGGTATTGATAAAAACCCCCGTCAAAAGCACCAATTTTTGCTTTCTGCAATTCCGCAATTGTAGCCCTGCAGTGAAGAAGTGAGAAATAAGTATCGAGGTTTGCCATGTTTGGCGAATTTATTAAATGATTTAGACTCTTGAATTAAAAATAAAAGAATAATCATTTTTTTCTGTTTAGAATATTGTAAGGCTTTTTTTTAATTAAACTATCGTGTGCATGTGAAATCAGAGCAGGAATGAAATCTTTTATACTCAAATTAAAAATCTGATTTGAAAATTTTCCGAGACTAAAATGTAAAACTTTTTAATTTGGCGAAAAATAAAATGGTTGATATGCACTTTTCAGAAGATGATTCTAGCGCTTGTAGCAATTTAATGAGAGGGTACTTTTAAAAACATGCGTAGGTTATCTTTTAAATAAAAATGAAATGCTGTTTGTCAGTTTGTGGATTTGGGTAGTATACATATCCACAAAAATGGCCCTATCAGCCTGAAATTTTGCACAGATATATAAAATAATATAGAATAAATTTTAATCCACTTTAAAACTTTGAAAATCCACCCGTTCCCGGAATATTTTATGTTCTCCACGCAGAAAGCTTTCCGTAATTGTAACCCTTGTAATGAAAAAAGTGTGAAATAAGTATCGTGGTTGCCGTGTGTGGCGATTTAGCCGAATAAAATGTTTTAAATTCTTAAAGTAAAAATAAAAGAATAATAATGATTTTTTTTAGTTTATATTTGTAAGGTTATTTCTTTTTTAATTAAAATATCGTGTACGCATAAGAAATAAGAGCAGGAATGAAATGCTTTACACGCAAAACAATGAGGATTGAAGATTTCCGCGACTAATATGTAATTTTTTTTTAATTTGAGAAAGTGAGTTCTAGCGGTTTGCACAGTTTTAGGCTTGGCGCAATTTACTGAGAGCTTAAGGAAATAGCATTTTTGAAAACAAGTGTATAGGTTTTATTAGAATACAGCATTAAATTTTAATTATCCGTGCAGAAATATTGCAGTTATTAGGGCATTTCAAGCGATCTAGCTTCAGAAATCTCGCCAATTGAGTACATTGATTTAACTTGGGGGAATTCTGCCAAATTTCAGAAAATTGAATAAAACACGTTATAGTTGATAATTTAAAAAATATGCCTGCTTTACTGTTTGGCGGTCGAACCATTTCCCATTTTGATTGCTGCTAAGTCAATGCTTCGAATGATTCCCTGAAAAACTCTTGCAAAATGGTGTATTGGCACTTTTACGAGGCTTAGATTTGAAACTGGATTTTATTTGAGACTGGTATATATAATAACAATAGTTTTAGATAAAAATGAATGTTGGTATGTGTGTATGAGGTTGAAAAACTCCAGCACCGTTTCACCGAACACCATGAAATTTGGTTCACCTAAGTCTTTTATCATGGAGAAGGTTTTTATGCTATCCGTTTTCCTCTAACTTGCCACTAGGTGGCGAAGCAGAACGTCGAATTCTATTCCGTTTAGCCGTTAGCTATGCGAATATCGTCCAACCAATTTCGATGAAATTTGGTACACGCGGATATTAGAACAGGGGGAATATTTTTTACTATCCATTTTTCTGTAACTTGCCGCTAAATGGCGCTGCAACGCATCAACTTCTATACCGTTCGGCAGAAAATTTTTTATACTTACACATTTGAGCACGAAGAATATATTCTAACTGTGTTCCTTTAGATGTTACTCACCACTAGATGGCACTGCAATGCATTATTATTTTAACTCGCCACTAGATGACGCTGCAGAAGGCCAAATTCTTGACCATTCAAACATTCGCTATGAAAATCAGTATACATAGCTATTTGAACATTGAGAATATTTTGGCGTTATCCATTTTGCTAAATTCGCCACTTGACGGTGCTGTTACAAATTATTTTTTAATTAACCACTAGATTTTTCTGCAGTGTATCAATTCTTGACTGTGCAACTGATCACTATGAAAATAGGTATACATAGATATTTGAACACGGGGAACAGTTTGGCACTATCCATTTTCCTATAACTGGACACTAAATGTCACGTCAACACATGAACTTCAGGACTATCCAGCCGATCATCATGAAAATTCGTATTCATCGATATCTGAATCCGAAGAATATTTTCGCCGTATCCGTTTTGCTAAAACTCGCCACTAGATTACGCTCCGCTGCATTGCCTTCTGCACCGTACAAACGATTGCCTTGAAATTCGGTATGCATGATTATGAACACAATATAACGCGATATCCATTTTGCCATATCTCTTTATTACAATAAATAGTAATCACAACAAATCGTAATATCCAAAAGTCCATTCATTCCTGTGCGAAGAAACGGGTACTTCAGCTAGTTTTTATTATAAACTAAGTTGCACAGAAATAGTCGGTAAGATAATAAGAAAAAGTAACTGAAAAACAAATGCAACTTACTGATTAAAAAACAAAAAAAACAATCCCTGAAGAGTTTTACAAAGTTTTTTGAAAATGAAAGATGTCATATTGTTTGAATTACAATGAACACAAGCAAAAGATGTAACTTATCTTTTAGTGCAGCCTTCATGCGCCCATTTCTGGCATTTTGTGCACCTCACCAATTTTTTTCCTTAGACATTTACCATGCCACTTTTATTTTATTCAATTTCATGATTCAATGTGTCTTGCATGTGGAGACGAATGTCCAAACTGCTTTCTGGCGCGGATTGGCCTTCGTTTTTTTCTATCCCCTTCTATGCGATATTTCTTTTGCAGTTACGTCATCCATTGAGATAAATTTTTAGCTCATTTCTTACGGGAATATCAGTCAGTATAGTCAGCAGACTTCATTAACATTTTCTTTTCGCGTCCTATTTTCTTCGTAATGTGGAAGAAAGAACGTTTTCCAACGAGACACATGTCGGAATATATGGCCGAAAATGCTGTTGGAAAACCTGCCTCGTCTTTATATTGGAGCTTCTACACTACCTTGACGAGTAACAGCGTAAGTTATTTGTAACACAAAAGCATAGTTACGTGATTTTAAAAAAAATTATAGTAAAATCCCGTCCACTTCACTGCAATGCGTCTATAATTTAAATCATTTAAAACACTGATATGTTATATGTTTTGATATTAAAGCTTGTATAAGTAATTTAGAAGATTTTTTTCTAATAATTACAAGTCTTTCTATCAAAAATTTATTTTTATTTATTTTTACTTTAAAGCTGATTGAGAATTTTACCGAGCAAACAACTTTACATCATTTATCCATTTCAAAACACTCAAAGGGCTGATATTGGTTCGTTTATTTAAAATTTTAATTAAGATCTGAAAGTTTACTCATAATGAAAAAAAAATAAAAAATAGCATCTTCCGACAATTTAGCAGCACCTACTGAATTAAAACTATTACCTGTGGTCGATTGTCAACTCGATTTTCATTGAACTCAGTTCTATTAAATTTTTAAAATTCTGCACGTCTTCCACGACTTCAGAAAAGTTCTGATAATTACTAAAGTGGTAGATACCAACGAAAAGCTTTCCACCACTAAATAGAAGCGTAACTGCAAAATGTGCCGCATTTCTCTGTGCAGCATTCCCACCCTAGACAAATACCACTCGCGTAGGTTTTTCTTCATAATGTAATGTATAAGAGCGCTTCTTTGAAATTGGTCTTTAAATCGTTTTCTAAAAATATAAATTTTATCACCTAAGATTCCCGTTTGAATAGAATGCAGGAAAATACTTCTTGTGCCTGTGACTTGCAAAACCATACTTAAAATAGTTAAAACTTTGTAAAATAATTCACATAAATGGTCCTTATTAGACAATGTGTTATAGTGGACTGAGTGTTATTTTACAAGGTTTTAATTACAGTATTTACCGTATTTACCGTTATTATTGAGGGAACATAAAAATTGTCTTACAAAGGGGCATTTTTGACATCTGATTAAAAAAAAAAAAAATTAAGGACCCTCGTATAAGTCAACGCCCCCCCCATACTTTAAAGCCTTTATTTGTCCAAAATTTCTCGACTTATATGCGGGTAAATACGGTATTTCATTTATTTAAACACTAGTTTACTTTGAATGACTTTTTGGTAAAACCATAGTTATTACATCCACTAATACATTAGTCTATAAATAAAAAAAAAAGTTCTCTAACGCACATTCTTCAAATACAGCCTATAACTTCTGACGCAACCCTCTAAGAATGCATGTTAAAGAAGTAACTGCACTTTTAGTGTACCCAACGACATTCTGCTAAACGCTCCGTCCACCATTCTGCCTTCACTAACACTTTACCGTAAACACTTTTTATTAACCCCTCACAAAAGAAGAATACCCGTTTCATCCCGGCAAAAACCAAATGAAACCGCAATCTTACTACTTGACTCGCTAACAAAAACACCTTCATTTGGTCAAAAGGCAGTCGCTGCGTCGGCCGGTCGAACGACAATGCCTCTCCTAAATCCGGGAGCCCAGGCAGTGTTCATGCAGTCTTTTAACGTCTTCTTCGGATCCTTATTTAGGCCGACATAAACGGGAACGACCTCCCATCGGGTGCACGATACCATTCCTATGCCTTAAAGATAGGTGGTGCTTCTGCACCGAAACGGCTGATTCCCGTCCATAAAACACCCCGATATCCAATTCGAAGTGTGGATGTTATGGAGGCCTCCGCTCTCGAGGGAGCCCTCAACCTTTGGGGCAGAGGGCCCATAAGGCAGGATTCTGCGACGTTTTTATTATCCCCTTCCGGGGAAGTCTTTAAAGGGGATATACGTTGCGGTCGTGATGGACTGCTCTATTAAATTGTTTCAGAGTAGTAGAGTGGGTAGAACCGAGGGCTCTTTTTTTTATTTTTTCGTCTTTTGAAAAGGGAGTTACGTGAGCTTTAAGATCACATCGAGGAGGAAAAGATTTAATTTGCTGCCTCATTAACATTATATGCCTTTTTTATTGTGCGGCGTGTATGGAGATTCTTTCACGTAAATTAATCGGTCAAATTGTGTAGGAGAGTTAAGAGACACTACATAGCATGGGTTATACTACTCAGGACCTATGAAGGGACATACTTTACATGGGCGCCCATAGGAATTTTTCTAGGGGGGGGCAAACTTCAAAAATTTTTTCTAGGGGGGGCAAATTTCAAACTTTCAACAAATTTAGTACTGTTTTTGCGATTTGTTTACATCATGAGACAGTAACCTAAATCTGTAGGGGGGGGCCAAGTGCCCTACCTTGCCCCCCCTATGGGCGCCCATGATACTTTAGCCAACAACCATGTGTTCAGTGTATTTGTACACTGGGATATGGTTGGGCCTATAACAGTTTCAAAGAAATAGAGTGCTTGTTTTTTTTTTTTTTTTTTTGCGAGTAAATTACATATTAAACCAAGATTAATGCACAACAAAACATTCTAATGGAGTCCTCACTCCCCACACGACCAACTTATTTTATCAACTAAATCCGATAAGAAAGTGTGTGTATAGTGTTCACGTATTAACTTTTAACCTGTAGGAAACCACAAAAACTCCAGACCATTATACTGATGGCCTCGTGATATGCCTGAAACCAGGACTTTCGTACTTTAGCTATCAACCACGTTGAATATTTTTCATACATTGGGCTATGGTGGGGCAGATAAGAGTTTCAAAAGAAAAAGAGTGCTTGTTTGTTTGCGAGTAAGGCATATTACACCAAGATTAATGCACAATAAAATATTCTATCACTCCGCACATGACCAACTAATTTTATCAACTAACTCCTATGAAAAAGTTTGGTCCCCAGATTATGATAAAGAGTAGATAATCTAATTTTCAATAAAACAATCCAAACTACAGATAACTAAAAAAAGAAACGACACAAAGCGATGTGGTATTCTTCACTGTACACTTCTTTTCCTCTACGCTATCGCCAATCTGTTGACTCTATGAAGTATTTGTTTTGTTGTTGAGAGGTGCTCCTTGACACTCCAATGAGATATCTTCTGAGATATCTTCTAGCACTCCGATTTATATCTGCATCATATTACGCACTGACGGATTGGAGTAGAAGCCAAATTTCTTACGTCAATTTCACATGAATTACAGTTACTAATAATAAATGATTAATTAGTTACACACAAAACAAACATTGGAAATTTAGTTACACTCGTGGCGATCGTGCGAAAGGCTATAAAATTCGGGCATTCAAGTTTTAACACTTTTTAATATGAGATATCATATATGCATAGTAATTGATTAAAGCATAGCATAAAAACATTTCTAGGTCATTCATTCATACCTAGTATCCACTTAAATTCACAGTGCATGAAGAGAAGGAAAGAAAATCACTTTTTTTGTAATTAGGTCTCGATTCTTTAAAACGTGCATCGTATACTTGCATCGTATTTTTATCTGGTGGATTAGAGTAGGAACCAAATTTCTTACTTCAATTTCAAATATAGTGTAGTTTTTAATAATAAATGATTAATTAATTATTTACAAATTTGGAAATTTAGCTTACACTCGTTGAGCGAACGTGTTTAAAAATTGTGCATTCATGGCTAATATTTCTTTTTCTTATGAGATATCTTCTAACACTCCAAACAGGCATGTTCAATATTTTAAGCGAAAATTAATATTTTAAGCGAAATTTTTTGTCCAAAATTTCTCGACTTATATGCGGGTAAATACGATATTTCATTTATTTAAACACTAGTTTACTTTGAATGCTTTTTAGTTAAACCATAGTTATTACATCCACTAATACATTAGTCTATAAATAAAAAAGAGTTTTCTCTTAACGCACATTCTTCAAACACAGTCTATAACTTCTGACACAACCCTCTAAGAATGCATGTTAAAGCAGTAACTGCTCTTTTAGTGTACCCAACCACATTCTGCACAACGCTCCGTCCACCATTCTGCCTTCACTAACACCTTACCGTAAACACTTTTTATTAACCCCTCACAAAAAAAGAATACCCGTTTCGTCCCGGCAAAAACCAAATGAAATCGCAATCTTACTACTTGACTCGCTCACAAAAATACCTTCATTTGGTCAAAAGACAGTCGCTGCGTCGGCCGGTCGAACGACAATGTCTCTCTAAATCCGGGCGCGCAGGTAGTGTTTATGTCTTTTAACGTCTTCTTCGGATCCTTATTTAGGCCGACATAAACGGGAACGACCTCCCATCGGGTGCACGATACCATTTCTATGCTGTAAAGATAGGTGGTGCTTCTGCACCGAAACTGCTGATTCCCGTCCATAAAACACCCCGATATCCAATTCGAAGTGTGGATGTTATGGAGACATCCGCTCTCGAGGGAGCCCTCAGCCTTTGGGGCAGTGGGCCCATGAGGCAGGGTTCTGCGCCCTCTTTATTATCCCCTTCCGGAGGAGTCTTTAAAGGGGATATACGTTGCGGTCGTGCTGGACTGATCGATTAAATTGTTTCGGAATAATAGAGTGGGAAAAACCGTAGGTTCTTTTCTTTTTTTCGTTTTTGGAAAAGCGAGTTACGTGAGCTTTAAGATCACATTGAGGAGGAAGAGATTTAATTTGCTGTCTCGTTAACATTATACACCTTTTTTATGGTGCAGCGTGTATGGAGATTCTTTCATGTAAATTAATCGGTCAAATTGTGTAGGAGAATTAAGAAACACTACATAGCATGGGTTGTAACGATTTTTTTTAACCGAAAAAAATATTTATAAATGGAAAAAAGAAATAAATGCATTAGAAAATTTTGAAAGTTTGTTTGAAACATTTCGGAAGATATTAACTCTCGGGAAATACAGATTTTTTTTTTTTTTTTTTTTTTTTGTCTTACAGTCGTTATCGCTCCACATTTATAGTATACAAGGTGCGTCAAAAGACAGTTCAAACATTAAAAATGTATTTAAAAAGAAGAAGTAATGATAATCATTTGTGGCTGAATAAAAAGGATTAGCGAGAGGTTTTTCTCTGAACTGTCTGCATTATGTAAGACTGCGTCATCTATCGCTAAAATTCTGAACTGCTGTAATTTTGTCTTTAAAAATCGATCTCTCTCTACTCCTACTACTGCAAACTGCAAATTTATTAACAACTTTTTGTTACTTTGAAATGATTTTTTTTTATTTCACGAAGTTTTCATTTTTCTCTATTTAGATGCATTATTTTATCTACAGAGAAATTTACAGAATTTCATTTTTCCTATTTCATTCCGAAATGCTGATTTTCATGAATTATATTTCTTAAATAAAATGAAACGTCATCCTAAAAAGCCCAAGAAAAGGAATCTAAGGGAAAAGCAGTTGTGAGTATTAAACATAAACTACACACACTAAAAAGCAAATTACTTAGTATTTCTGATATTAAAATAAATATTTCTGAAATAATATATTATATAAATGAATCTTTAATCTGCATGAGCTGTGTTAAACTATTCTAGTAAATCTTAGACGTTATTTAAAATACATTTGCAAGTAACTTTAATGTGAGAAAAGGACTGGCATAAGGGCCTTACCACCATGGCCGCGTATATAAGACACTGAACATGGTAAAAGTCTTAAGTGTTAAGGTCCACGCTCGAACAAACCAACGCGCGACTGACCGTCTAACGATATGGATATTTGGTGGGTTTTCTCCAGATGTGAAAGCCAAGACGTGTAATAATACCTTAAAATGTCTTTCGACCAAGGCACCTCACCTTAGGGAGATGTCCCTTCTAGAGGCTTGCCATAACACAAAACACTGAGAGCTGGCATAATTATCATTTGTGCTCTTTTTACAAAAAACTGTAACAATCAATTTGTTGAAATCTTTGAAATGCTTTAGTTTCAAAACTGATTTATTTACAATTGCTTTATATTGAGCTGCTGATGCAATATGTGTAGGCATCTGATTCTTTTTTCAAGATCACAATAATGTGGGTCTCACTCATATATATATATATATATATATATATATATATATATATATATATATATATATATATAATTAAGTCTTTTACTATCTACAACATTCGATTTCTTTTTTTCTTTTTTCACTTCCCAACAAAATTGAAAAGTGTTTTAAGGTAAACCAAATTAAATTGGACCGTACAAGAACATGTCTCATTTGTGTACTATGGTATTTTTGTATTAATACTTATAGGGTGCAATTTAATTTGGTTTGTCTTAAAACAATATGCTATACCTATGATGTAACAAGACTGAGACGTATATTGATAATCTGATAGATATAAACATCGAAACCCACAAGTGAATATCTCACTTTCCTGCAATTAAAAAAAAAAAAATACACATTTACAATTTTACACTTTGCATGTTTTAACAAATTGTCTTTTATTAAACAATTTTTTTTTTTTTGGAGGGGGGGTGGACGGTTTATTTTCTTCATCTTTATAAATCGTGCTGTATACAAATCTTGTAAAAAACAACATTTTCAGCCGATAGTATAAGATGAAGTCGTTCTTCATCTTTCAGTTCTAAGAAACATATATTGTAAAATGTCAAAACACCATTATTTGAATTAAAGTATATGCTACGAGGAGTTTTGTCGTATCTCATAAATTCAGAAAGTTAACTTAGTCTAAAGAAATAGATAAAATATCAAGTGCGTTTGTTTTTTCACTATTCAAGCATTTTGTATGCTTCGTTTAGTTACGCAGTTTTGTTTTAAATATCTAAACACTTAAATAAACTTCTTAAGTTAAATACACTCATGTCCATAAATTAAGAATAATTCAGAATCACACAGAAATTGATCTCTAAAATAAAAATTTCACCTGTGGAATGATCACACACATCTTGAAGAAGAATATGCAAATTACAGGAAACCACCAGATAGCGTGGATGGTACGTCACAATGACGAGAGTGTAAGAGAGGGGTATATAAGGAATGAAGGCAAAGAAGTAAAATTGTTCACAAGCGCTGTGAAAGCCTTTCAGTGCAAAAACCGCATAGTTATGGCACAAAGGAGGCATTTGGATGATGTTTTACGTGGCAGAATTATCGGACTACTGGAATATGGACGTACCCAGCTGGAAGTATCCGAGGAACTTGGAATCGCCCAGAGTGTCATCTTCAGGCTTTGGCAACGATTCCAAGATGATGGTAATGTGAGTAGACGTTACAGCACAGGTCGCCCCCGAGTTACAACGCCGAATGAGGACCGCTATTTGGCAGTTACTGTCAAAAGAAACAGACGGAGTACAGCATCAGACCTGTCTCGTCAGCTCTCTTCAGCTACCGGTACGACAGTTTCAAGGCAGACCGTGTACAGACGCTTAGGGCACATTGATCTATATGCTCGTAGGCCTGTCAGATGTGTTCCACTTACCGCAACTCACTGTTGCCTGCGATTAACCTGGAGCATGCATTGTGGACACCGAAACAGTGGTCTTGTGTGATGTTTTCCGACGAGTCCAGGTTTAGTTTGGAGTCTGATTCTCGCTGAACATTCATCTGGAGAGCGCCAGGTACCCGTTACCACCAAGAGAACACCATTGAAAGACACCGTTACGGTGGTGCAGGATGGCTCGTTTGGGGAGGAATTATTCTTGGTTCCAGAACTGACCTGCATGTTCAGAGTGTAACGATGACAGGCCACATCTATCGGGATGTCATTCTGAAACAACATGTACGTTTGTTTCGGGGCGCCGTGGGTGCTGAATTTGTGTTGATGGATGAAAACGCCCGTCCTCACCGTGCAAACATTGTAGACGAATGCCTTCAATCGGAGGATATCACCCGTATGCATTTGCCAGCATACTCACCGGACTTGAATCCAATAGAGCATGTGTGGGATATGCTTGGCCGACGAATTGCAGCCCGTCAACCCCCTCCCACCTGTCTACCAGAAGTCGGAGTGCATTGCATGATGAGTGGTGTAATATTCCCCAAGATCAGATTGATCATTTGATACTCAGCATGCCTAGGCGTTGTCAGGCTTGTATTGCATCGTCCGAGAGACATACTCCGTATTAACCATCCCACTAACCATGTTATACTGTTTTTTGTAAATAGGTTCTTTTTTTAAATTTGGTCAAGGGAGTAAAACTTGCAATTTTTATTAATTATGTCAAACATATAGCATCTTTTTTGCTCTTTACTTTTTGTTTAATAAATAGACTTTACAAATAACTGAAATTTGTTTTGCTTTCTCTTTCTTTGCCTGAACTTCATTTTCCTTAATTTATGGACATGAGTGTACATAAGGCACTTCATAAAAGAGCTTGTTCTGCAAACTACATTAAATTATCTTACGTTTGTTTGCATTAAAATCTGTTGAAAAATCAAAAATGTCATTCATAGTAACTATAAATTATGAGATATAAATATTAAACGGCGGAAAAAGCTAAATCTTTTTACTTAAATATTCCAAATTAAATTCACTGCACTTCACTACATGGTACAAATAACTTTCAAAATGCAAATAAAATATGCATTTATTTTAAAAATTTCAGCGACTTCTTGAAAATTCAGAGCACTTTTGAATGAATTAAAGCATGTGAACAGTGAATCTGTGAAGGCGCGAGTTTAATTTACATTAAATAATCGTATTTGTGCAATCGTTTTCCTATTAATATTTTCGCTTGTTAAGGAAGGATAATATTTGTTTAGGTAAATAGTATTAATTATTCAGTGGCATTTCAGAAATCATTATATGTATAAATAAAATATTCAGTATATCAAGGGATATTTAAACATCTGGAGAGTATCTTTGACGTGTAATATTAAGTTCCGACATTTACTTTTGGATATTTTCCAATTCGCATTAGATATCTAACTTTTTTATCGATTTTGTACGACGAGAAAATCGTGTGTTGTTTTTATAGCTTTCGGTATCATTAATGTTTTTTATTGGTGTATATAAAAGTACTCTTGGACTATTTTTTTTATAAAGTGTGCAGACAAATTGCCGTTGCTTATGTTTTGTTTCTAATGCCCTCTGTCAACAAGATCCAACATATAGAACGGCGAAGGGCGAAAGAGAGCGGCTTCCCTTTTAATAAGCCATAGTGGGAGGAAGTCCGATTTAGCTCGGTGTCTATTATTTTTGAACCAACTCAAAGATGTCAGACCTAGCACCTGGATTGGCACTCCAGAATTATAGTTTGAACATGGAGGAAATTGGAGCCACGACTTATTTAACGTGCACCAGCACCTTTTAGAGTATACGGTTCCGCAGCAGCCAAGCTAAGAGAGGTTTTCACCCTCCGAAGAAATGACCAATCCGGTTATGCTTCACTTACCGTTTTCTTATAGGAACGGAGTTTAGCGACTAGGCAACCGAGGAACAGACGAATTACAGAAAGTGAAGAAACGTAATCTCATCATCATCGTCATTATCATCATCATTATCTTCATTATCACCATCCTTATCTTCATTATTACTAGGTTATAACGAAAGATTCCCGCCACAGCAAATGTCTGCACGAACAGTTCGCGTTGACTGTTTGCTCATATTTAAAAAAAGGTTTTTAGCAATTGAAAGAGACTTACTTTAAGACAGTGTTGTGAAATTTCTAAAAAACATTTTTTTTTTTAAATATCATTATCATCAGTGCAAGGTAACTCAAATTGAAAACTATCCCGATACCGGATTAGAACCCTCATTTACTTCCAGTTCTAGTGCAAAAAGTCAGCTACAAAATGTCAACGAGTTATGTGTACATTTTTCTGCACTACTGTTGTATCATATGACACTGTGAAGATCGCATAAAGTTTACTAACAAATTCAAACGCTGGGTACCGCATGAGCTGACTCGAGGAGATTAGGCAGAAAACTTTTGTTACAACCTGATATTATTATCATTATTATTATTATTATTGTTAAGTTTTAAAATTCATTATTGGAACAGAAATTTTAAAAATATTTCTCGGCAAACAATTTTGCAAACTCGATGACAATTGGCGAGATTTGGGGCATGGTCCAAACAGTGACTAACTGGAGGCATGAAGTTGAAGATGTCCGCAGACCTTCATGTATTGGATTTTTTTGAGATCTGTTAAACCATTTGTGCCTGGATATTTTTGCGACTTTCTTCGATTTTTACTGATAACAGAAATAACAGATATACTTCTGATGTCAACTTCTTGAACAAGGGATGATTTCTTTTAAAATCATTATGCATAAAAATCGAAATATCAACATCCTACTGGGTCATGTTAAAATATTTTGTAGAGTTGAGGCTCAGTACTCATGAATAAAGGCTAGGAAAAATAAATAACGTTTTCGACTAATAGCGAAAATGCCGTCCCAAAAAAGGGACACTAGGCATAAATGGGTTAAATATACGCTACTAACAAAAGTTTTTCTCGTTACAATTGTTTTAAATAATACATAAAGAGTTCTTAAAGCAAATAGCGTAAGTATGTTTTAAATCAAAAGAAAATATTTCATTATTCCTTTATAATTGTATCTCATTTAAAAATCTGTTGCTTAAACCTCGAAGATAGCTATCGAGTAACACCATAGCATTCCAGTCTAAACCAACAGGGAAATATAAACAACAACAAAAAATATAGCTCAAACAATGGGGTTACGGAGAGATCGTAAACAGCCTTCTAATCACCAATTGCAATTCAAGGGAAATACTTGAGATCGCACACCACAGAGCTTAGCTTATTTGCGATAACACGATTACATCCATCCAGCAGTGGGCGTGTCCTTGGAGTTTCTTCCAAAGATCGAAATGTAGAAGAGTGATCTTCACTAATCTAATTTTTGCTCTAGCTCTCGGGTAAAACTCAGTTTAACTCAACTTAATGGCAAATGACAATTTCTAGGTGTTTGTGAATTAGCAGAGAGTGAACGAGAAAATGTGTGGGGAAGAGTTTATAGTGTTTGAAATACTTTTTCCCTTGTTATTTCCTTTATTCCTCATTTATATTTATAATTTCACATATTATAATTATTCCTATCATCAATACCATGTGAACGAAAATAGATAAATAAAAGTAAAAGAAACAATGTTTAATTAACGTTTTCCGAATGCTGAAAATAGGGCAGCCGTTGCCATCGCTCGACTTAACTACCAGCAACATGGCGGACGTTCATCGCGTGCCACAGCTCCAGAGACCCTTTTTTGATGCAGCTGGCTGTGCCGGCACAGCCTCTAGATCTGTCGCGTGCGATGAACGTTTCGATCGTCCGCCATCTTGCTGGTAGTTAAATCGAGCGAACGGCTGCCCTTTTTTCAGCATTGGGTAATCTATCCAGCTGCTCTCGCATTCTTCCATTTTTCAGCAGATGTCAGTGAGGTTAAAAATAATCGTGACAATTTTTTACGGGAAATGACATGCTATAAAAAGTAAAGGATTTTCGTGAAGCTATGTCACCCGCAACTATTTTTATAGAAATCCAATCTATTCTTCGTGACTGGTCAGAGTTTCGTGTTCTCAGAGCAGGAACACTCCGCGTTAAAGAGTTAACAAGCTAAAACCTGGATGCAGTACGATCTCGATAATCCGACACATACGCTACCAGACAACTGCCGAAAAATTCTGGAGGATCAAGATCTCTAGTTTTTTACACAAACTTAAAGTCACGTGCTTTCGTGTGGTCGACATTCTAGCATTCTGGATAAATACACTGAAAAATGCATTAGGTAAACTAGAAAACAATGACGGAAGACGGAGGGAAGTACAAAAGCAGGCATGCTTGCTTACATCCGAGATGGTCAGCGGATCAGAATACATTATGACGGGTATTTCCGAAGAACGCCGGATTATTGAACGTGCCGGAATAATCATTCGCCGGATTATCAAGAGAGTATTGCACAGTTACCATACTTAGCAGCTTGTTGAATAGTTTTCTTTTCGCACTGAGATTTCAAATAGGTAAAACCTTCTGCAGGTAAAACAATTACATCTGTCAACTTCTATAAAAGTAAAACTTATATTCCACGTTTTAGTATTTACATATTTAATAAGATGTCTAAGTATTAATGCCTGAAAATGTTTCTTAGAAACACGTGTTTCAAGTCTTTCAAATAGTCTTAACAGGTGTCTGAGAGCACTTGAAGTTGGATATCATATCAATATATTCTTGAAGAATGAACAGTTTTACAATTTTCTTCATCATATATGGCGTAGTATTGCTGACGAGATAGACAGGCTGTCGTGGCGGAATCATTTGCACACGAAGAATCATGTGACCTTCAGAACAGGTGCGGTCATAGTAGCCTGTCTTTCTCAATAAGACCGTCCCGAACAGTTTACTCGTGGCTGCTTCATGCTTAGAAGAAAACGTAGATAGATATATTCAATTGGCCTCGATTTCTGTTTTGATGCAGAAATGAAGCTGAATTGCAGTTCTTACATTGTTGAGTCAAACATTAGAATTTAAGTGTATTTAATAAGGTGTGAGTCGGTGATAAATGTTTAACTTTTGTGTTTAGTTACTCAAGCTGTCTGTACCTTATATTTGTATTTCATTTAATAGTTATTTGCCTTTGAAAATAAATAGATGAATTTTATCAATTTATGACACTAAATGTGTCTTTCTATCTTTCTAATTCTTGGGGTAATCTTTTTAATTCTTGTGTAATTCTCTATCTTTCTAATTCTTTCTTCTAAATCTATCTTTCTCTTTGTCCTCAATAATCAGAGAAACAAGGAAAGCCCTTGAAAGCTTAATAACGCGATCCAAGAAACTTGACGATACATAAACGAGAATGAGGAATACGGTAAAAGCTGGTATAAAGTAGCCATCTGAATACGGAGACCATCTGTTTACAGTGACCACTTCTGTAACATTTCTTTTTACAACTGCCACACTTTGCCACCTCTGTAAGTTGACCAACTTTAGAAGAAAACCAATTTCATTAATCCCGAGGGTGGTCATAATAGGCAGGTTCTACTATCATTGCTGTTACTTATTTATGAAAGAGTTCGAATTGTGTTTACATGCTTTTTTTCGGTGCATCCAAACAAAAATCATGGAAAATGAAATCTTCTTTCATTTCTATTTTATTCGCCTAAATAGAGAACAGCTTTAACAGGGAAATGCTCATATAATATCTGAAATGTTCGAAATTACAATCTAATTATCTTAAAACTTCAATAAACAGGCCACAGAGGATTTGGGTATTAGTAATAACCACGTAAAATGAATGTTCTGCGAGATATTTGCTGTTTATCGCATTTTAAAGCTTAGAAAGGATTTTCCCATTCGTGCTAAAATATTCATAGCCGGAAGATTAAATACTTGCGATATCTTAATCCAAGCAGTCATTCATTTCGAATACCTTTTGATAATTCCGGATTATCAAATATTTATAATTACATGCATCTGCGAAGTTAACTATAGACATTAATCATTCGTTTGAATACTTTAGCTATCTCCAAGAAGAATTATGTTTCATTAGCAAAGCTTTCTAATTTTCCTTCAATTTTCAGTGCAGTGGAGTATTCGCACTGCCTTGTGGAGTAAACTTAACGGATTTAATGGATGTGTTCAATGGGTTTTAAAGTTATGCTATAGTCCAATCTTCTTTGGTTTAAATGTTCTAGGGGATAGACACACAATTCAGGAATGAAGATATAAAACCTTACTCAAAATTATTCTCCACAAAGAAAGTTTTAAAGTAAATACAATTTGTATAAATATATATATATACGTATATATTTTTTTTTCTTTATTAGTCAGAAGTACTTTAAACAGAATACTCTTAATTTATTTATTTTGTACAAATGGAAAGATAAAAAAATAAATAATAATCTATTTCTAGTAACCAGTGTTTCATATTTCGACTTCAAGAACTCCAAAATTATGTGGCCATATTTTGAATGCAAAACTTGCTTTATTTCTAGTATCAAACTTCTTTATAGGTAATGCTAAACTATAACGTCTAATGTCATTTTAAACGTATTTTGACAAAAAGAAATGGAAAAATTGACGCAAAATTTGAGAAATATACTGTAGAGTGTTTATAATAGTTTTATTTTTGCTGTTGCTGTTGTTCCATTATCTTTAAGAGCCAGTTTTTTTTTATGTCAGGAAGGCTTAGATCTTTGCAAATTTTTCCAGCAAACACACACAGGTTCTCTGAACGTCTATTAACGTTCAGAAAACGTCTTCTGAACGTTAATAAACGTTCAGAGAACCTGTGTGTGTTTGCTGGGTTATTTTGTTGAAATTTCAGGATTCGTTCTTCACGTAAATTAATTTTACCCGTTTTTTTTTTTCGGAAAAAAACCCATAGATTTAAAGCTTTATACCTGAAAATTGCTCATTTTTTAAAGAAAAGCATGCTTTTTTCTGTCAGCCAAATACCGTAAGCCTTCCGTATGCTTTTTTTTCCGTAAGCATTTAAAAGTCCTTGTGCGTGAATTATTTCTGATTTTTCTGAAGCTGGACCTGTTTAAAGCAATTATTTTTTCCCTGCAGTTAAGCTCAAAAATGAAAAAACCGGAATCGGGATAGCAGAATAATAACCGAAAATTGATGTAAGTAGACATAACCTAACAGAGAAAAACAACCGGTTACATATTGAATACACTCATAGAAACATATTTGATGTGTTTATGTGTTGAAAGTTAATTAATGAACAACTTGTCCCTAACATGTCTATGTATACGAGAAATATATCTCCTGGACTTAATTTTAAATATAATTTCCTTACAGGGATTCTTTACACGCATTGTGTTCAATCAATAATAAAATTTAAAGGCATACATTTTATTAACTATTATTTATGTATGCAATGAATCGAAGTCTTGATTAAGTGTATTTAATAAGGTGTGAGTCAGTGATAAATTTTTAATTTTTGTGTTTAGTCACTCAAGCTGTATGTACCATATATTTGTATTTCATTTAATAGTTATTTGCCTTTGAAAATAAACAGATGAATTTTAACAATTTATGCCACTAAATGTATTATTAAAATTAACTTAGGCTTGAAGTGCGCAACAGCCTGTAAAAAATAATCACTTCTCTTTGGCAAAAGTTTCATAGAAAAAAAATTATTAAATTGTATTGGATTAAAAAAGAGAAAATCAGAAATAATTCACTCGAACATCGATCTTCGTTTACTCTTATACCATACATTTGATTAGAGAGAAAACCTCCATCATAGTTCAAACAATAACCGTATATTTGGTTCTAGAAAAAAAACGGTGATATTGGTTCAAACTATAATCATATAATATGTTACATAAGAAATGTAGATCCTGGTTCTACGTTTCCCCTGCAGAATGTGATTGAGGAAAATCTATGAAATGGTGAATCTTCCCTCCACATTTTTCAAAATCCCGGTTGCAGCTAAATTCGTGCCAGAATCACAGAGAGACTTTGAACTATATTTTTAACAGTGTAATGAGAAGTCCTGAAAAGGAGTAAGGTATGCGTGTTTGACTTTTGGTGTGCAAAATTATCGCAACTTGAAAATGCAAAAAATACAGAAATTGCATGCTTTTGAAGCATATTTACGGCTTATGCCTAGAGTAACCATGTATGCAATTACCTGGAAAAGAAGCCTTAAGTATAACAGGAAAAAAAATAATAATTCACCGATCTCTGGTAATTCAATCAAGTTTTATATTATGTGGCTCTGTGCATTGTTCTGAAAATAAGTTTTGTAGAAGCTGTTTGTTGCTTTTATTTCAGTGTTTATTACTATTGTACGTAATATTTTTGCTAGAAAAGAAGCCTAAAATGCCATAGAAGCAAAATCAATTCACAGACCTAAGGTAGCATACTGAAGTTTCATATAATGCGCCTTAATACTTCATAATCAACTTTTTTCTTTTATGTCCATTTTATGATAAACTTGTTCAGAACATGTCTATAAAAATATACCTCCTGGACGTAATTTTAAATATAATTTCCATAATATGTTTATAATATTATATAAAGTGGGCATATAAACAACCCAAATATGTTTCTATGGGCACATTGAAAATGTAACCGATTGGTCTTGTTTGTTGAGTTATGCCTGGTTATATCAAATTTCGTTTATTTTTCTGGTATCCTGGTCATGTTCAAGTGTTTAAACACTTTCGGTTATTCATAAAAATTATTTCATTTCCGGGATTGTTTACTTAAATCCTTTCCACGTATTGTGTTCACGTATAGGCTTCAATTATCCCCGTTTCTTTTTTAACCCATTAGCACCTGATTTTTTTCATCACATTATCCCAATTATGTTGATACCAGAAGTGATGAATACATTTCCGAGATTTGTGAGGTATGAAGAATGCATTTCTTTTCCTAAAAATATTAATAAAGCAGTGAACGCTTAATAATTTACTTTGTTATCGCTGAGTGTTTGTGGAAATCAGACTTTTTATTCGAGAAATGAAAATAGGAAAAAAAATGAATGCTTAAATATTCTCGCGACTTACACTTTTTGCGACTATCTAAAAATAGATCTCTGGACGTTAAAGGGTTAAAGCAACGCCCCCTAGAGAGGAAAGCCGCGACTCTTACTTGTGACTTCACACCGAGTAGGTAAAGCAAAGGGTTTCCATTGGGTTTCTCCTCTCTCTCGCGGCGCGGAATGGAAACGCTTTTCCTCACCTACTCGGTGTGACGTGACAAGTATGCGCCGCGGCTTTCCTCTCTAGGAGGCGTTGGTTAAAGCAGCCTGAAATAAATTAGAAGTGGTAGCCTAAATTATTAAAAAGCGCACCTGGAAAGAAATATGAGAAGGTCTTATTAAATTATGCATGAAGTACTTATGAAAAATTATAACTTGTGTATGAAACCGACAGGAGAGATTTGGTTTTCACTCGAATACTCTTTTGAGGGGGGTGAACACACATATACATAAAGGATGATAATGACAATATAAAGGTGCTAAACATAATCATTTGTGATACGGCAAAAATTAATTTTCAAATAATTATTGAAAAATATTCAGCATGGACTAAATATAATACCATGCAAATTGATACAAGATACTGTAAACTTTTATACAATTGAATTATGTATTTTTGAGGAAACGAAAATATCTGAACATTAATTTACATATTCCTGCCCTGATAGTATAATATAGTATTTACAGGTATATAACCGGAGGTATTGTCATTTGATGAGTATCCGGTTTTCGACGGGTCCTTAGTTTGCTAAAATTCCGGACTTTGGAAAAATTGTCCTAAATATTGCCTGACTATTTGAAATACTCAAGAGAACTTATTTCCGTATTTTTAAAAAATAGGACCAATTTTAAATCTCCGTTTGGTACATGGACTACGATTGTAGACCAGGTACACACACTCAATAAAATATTCGAGTATTGGCCAAATTGCGTACTTTAGTTTTGTTAATAAAGTTGGTAGTTTCGGAAAAAAACACAACATCAGAAAGAAATATAAGAAAGTTATTATTATATACGGCATCATTCACTTTTACGGGAAAACAATTTTTTAAATTTGAAATTGACGTAGGAAATTTTGGTTTATGCTCGAATATTTCTTTGAGATAGGATTATTGAAGTTTTTGCGAAACAGTTTAAAAATTCAAACAGTAACAATTAATAAATTCAAACAATTGTTATTATTACATTAAATGTAATATATCAATAAACACTACCAGTGCTGCAGTTACAAATACTGCGACTGCTGAAACATGAAATATAATTTCATCTAAATATATTATTAAAATTTCTTAAGTTGTTTTTTTTTTTACGTTATTCTGACAAAGTACCACTCATTCAAAAACTTTTCTAACATACTACTGTGGATATCCGCAACACATTGATGTAAAAGGATACTTATATATTGGGTTGGCAACTAAGTAATTGCGGATTTTTTTTAGAAAATCAAAGACAATTTTTTCATGGAACTAAATAACTTTATTCTATAACGTATTGCCCATTTTGATCAATGACCTTTTGCCATCTTTCAGGCAGCATCATGATCCCACGTTCATAAAACTTCTGGTTTTTATTAGCAAAAAACTGAATCAGGTACGATTTGACATCATCATCATTATTGAAATTTTTACCATTCAAGGAGTTTTGTAAAGATCGAAACAAAAAGTAATCAGATGGTGCAAGGTCAAGACTATATGGTGGATTTGGCAAAACATCCCAACCAAGCTCCAATAATTTTTGCCGAGTGACCAAAGATGTGTGTGGCCTTGCATTGTCATGATGGAATACAACACCTTTTCGATTTTTCAATTAGGGCCGCTTTTCTTCAACTGCATTGTTTAATTTCGTTAGTTGTTCAATGTAGACATCAGAAGTGATCGTTCAGTTGGGTGGTAAGAGTTCAAAGTAGACAATTCCTTTGTAATCCCACCAAACTGATAACAAAACCTTCTTTTGATGAATATCAGCTTTTGATGTTATTTGAGTTGGTTCACCTGGCCTGCTCCACGATCTTTTCCGCTTGATATTGTTGTAAACAACCCATTTTTCATCGCCAGTTATCAATCGTTTTAAAAATGGATCATTTTCATTACGTTTCTTTAGCAAATCGCAGCTGTTAATGCGTTGCATTAAATGCGTTTCTTTCAGTTCGTGAGGAACCCATGTATCCAGTTTTTGAACATAGCCAAGTTGTTTTAAGTGATTTTCAATGCATGTATGTGATACATGAAGCTTCTCTGCAATCTCACGTGTTGTACTGTGACGATCCGAATCGATTATTGCTTTGATTAGGGCGTCATCAACTTCAACTGGACGACCAGAGCGCTTTTCACCTTTGAGTGAAAAATCACCAGAACGAAATTTGGCAAACCAATTTTGACACTGCCGTTCTTTTAAGGCTTCGTCACCATAAACAGCACATAACTTTTTATGAGCTTGCCATGCGTTTTTCCCTTTGCGGAAATAAAAAAGCAAAATATGACGAAAATGTTCCTTTTGATTTTCCATTTTTCAACGAAGGCCAAGCGAAAACTGTGCAACCGATCAAAGAACTTTTTTTACTGATTGACAGCTGAATTGCCAACTATCAAATAACAAAATGTGTTTTACATTTGTAAATCGTCTGCAAACCTAAAAATTCAACTGAAGTCATCTCTGAGTGAAATCCGCAATTACTTAGTTGCCAACCCAATATTATTTCCAGAGAGAAATTCAGTAGGGGGAAATTTAGTGTAATATTTTTATATACAATCAATATTGAAGTAAAATAATTACATATTTTCCAGTTGCCAGAAAATGCTGCTTTGTAATATTGCACAAGCTTGTCCAGAGCATGTCCAAATGAAGAACCAGACAAGTTTTGGACGTACTCAAATGACCATAACTTGTCTGTATTTTTTCCATACTAAGTCCATAGCTTGTCCGGATGCACAGCACGGCTTCCATAGTGATATCTTATGAGTAAATGCTGAACATGTACAGAAACCAGTTCAAGAGAGGCTGCCCCTTCAAATATTTCCACCTAAGTGCAGATAGTTTTTTCGGTTATTAAATGTCCATTTCCAGGGCTCGTAGGTATCTTAGATTTGCTAAAATTCCGAGCTTTTCAAAATATTGCCATGAAATGGTCTATTTTAAAGGTGATCCTGTTTGTTCTTCTTTGTTCTCTTTTTGCGTGTGTGTGTTTATAAAATACAGAAATAAGTTTTCTCGAGTATCTTAAATAGTAGGAAGCTTTACGACAATTTTTTCAAAATATTCTGGCAATATTTATGAGACTTCGACATTCAAGTTCGCAGGTGTACTGTCAGTTATTTTTTTTTCCTTCGAATAAAATCATATATAAAGACGTTTCATGGTATTAAAGAATGTGTTTTGATGATCCTTTGCTATTAGACATCATAGTTCAGAGATAGAAATGTTGGACAACGTAACAATAAAGTATTACTTAACAGATTTTTCTGAATGTAAAAAGGAAAGGATATTTAAAAGGCATAAAATAAAATCGTTGAAAAAGATTCTTTTTTGCATGAAAAGCAAAAGACAATAGGTAAAGCGTTGATTCTGAAATCCTAAAGATGGGAGCCCAAAATAAATGTATCTGTTTTAAAACTGGTTGAAATTAATCTAACAAAATTTGAATTTAGAATTCGAAATTGTGATCACAAACTGTATGGAACACAATTTCGTCTTAAAATTAAGCTTTGTTTAAGCCCAAGTTTCTCATCAGAATATATGTCGAATTGCCAGACAAAGTTCAATAAACATCTAATAGATCAGTTTTAAAATATAATTTAACAATGATTTAGTAACTTATAATTCAGTTTTGATGATTCACTCCTTTGAAAAAAAAAGAACAGTGCAACTTTAATTACAATATAATAAATGAATATTATTCTTTCTTTATTGTGAACATTTTACACTGCATTTATGATTAGAAACATGCTTAAACTAAATTTCAAATATAAGACAAAGTTGTTTAAAAATAATCAACTGAGAATTCCTTTAACAATTCTACGAAGAAATGGTCCATAACTTTTGTGAACGGCATTTCTGCTTGAGATATTTGTGTGGGAGTGAGGCATCTTCGCAATTCAAAATTTTCTAAAACAATGGAAGGTTTACATATTCCTACGCGTAAACCGATGATTTATTATGCATTTATAAATGGAGAAAACTTTAACTCATCTGTATTTCTTAACGACATTTTCACTATTGAAATTACTCCGGGAGTGCATTTTATTGTTTCCAGGGAAAACTTTAAACATGACAGTTTGTTTATTAACGATGCAAGACGAAATTCCTAAGTTAATAAGTGATAACTTGAAGCCTTCTTCAAATGAAAAATTTATATCTTTGCTTGAGTAGTCGTTAAGAACTGTAAAATATCGAAATACTTCACTGCAAACATGTTATTAGATGATATGGAAAATGGATGTAGTTATAAGAAGTTTGAAATATTGTTTCAGCAATAGAATAAAGAAAAATAATTCATAGAAAATACAGTCAATTCCGGTTATAGTGAACCTCTGGGGACCATCAAATTTTATACACTGTATCCGAAGTTCAGTAAAACCGAAGTGTCCCTATAGTGAACAGAGATACTGCATGTGAATCGGGACTAAGGGTTTGCATTCACTACAGCCGGAGTTGACTGTATGTAGAAATTAGAATATTCCATAACATATTTTTTTATTTCATGAATGTTGCATAACACTCCTGCAGTCTCTAAGCTTCTTTCAAGTAAAAACACGGAAAGTGAAGCAGCATCGGCTTGGCTAGTGCTTGGTAAGGTGAACTCCTCTCTCGGATGGACTGATGCGGGACCGTGTACGTTAACCCCTTGCGTGCCAGGCTAATTTACCTAAAAAAGACCAGATTATTAAATTCTTTTTAGTTAATGTGTTCACCTGTTATAGCTATTTAAATACATTCAGTGAAAATAAAGGTTCAAAATATCGAGATGTAAAAATAATCACGGCTTTGAATACCAGATAACTATTATGCACTAAGAATAACAGATATATAAAAGTTAAGTTTATGCAATAATAACACAAAAATACGCAGGTACGTCCATGCTGTTTATGACCGATATTATAAAAAACGCGCGCACGTATGTCCCTGGTATCGTAGTGGTTAAAGGGAACTGGCACACATAAAATCTGCACGCAGTTCTAGTGCCACCCATCTTCAAACGACATTTCTGGGGGTGATAATTTCAGATGCTAGGTCTCTCATCTTAAATTAGTTCAAATTAGGAGACCACTCATAGGGGGCAACGTTGGTCAGATTGTTAGGCGCTCCCATAATGAAATGATTTACGCCTGCGGCCCTCGTTGTGGTCAAGCCTCCAGTAAGTCTATGGCAAGGCCATTTAGAAAGAAAAAAAAGTTTTGCGTTGCGAACTATTAAAGCAAACAAAAACTGCTAATTTATTTATTTTTTTTTATCACTTCTCATTTAAGCGTAGAATTATTTTGTGAATCTTTGACAAAAGACAGAACTTACGCTCACATATGACAGCAGGGAAACTTGCTACTCGCCTGCTAATTTCGTAACATTCCATTCATATTTACTAACTTTAGAAGAGGAGAGAAACAAGTAAATAGTCGTGTTAATGAAAAGAAAAACAAACTCTAATGTCGACATCACGGGATTCCGTTGTAAGTCTACGCAGGACCATCGGGGTTCTACCGGGCCTGCTTGTGCACTCCGAAAGAGGTCTACGGATTTTTTTTCATTGGTTAGACTCGGCCGTTAGATGACGTATCTAATTGCTAGAACCAATAAGGAGCACCTGTAGGCCTCTTTGGATGACTCATCGGAGTGCACAAACAGGTCCGGTAAAATCACGACGGCCCCGGTCTATGAAAATATACATCTTTCATGCCCTTCAGTTAAGCCTATTTTACTTTAAATTCACATATGATATGTCAGTAACAATAAGGCATTATTCTTTACGAATATTAGAAATATACCTAAGATGGGTTTGGATTTCGAAATATATATATTCATTTTCTTTCACCAAGTTTGGAAATGTTTTCCCAAAATACGCCAAGTTTTGTGACACTTCGGGCCACTTCCAGCCTAACCAAATTTTGATTTTTTATAGACTTTCGTCTACCAGCAATCTTTCTGGTGAGTCTGTGTTTTAGTGTCCTGTGTTAAGTTATTTTAGTGTCCTCGTAACTGCCAGACTTGGACAAAAGCTAACTAACTTTCAACTAACAGCAAACAACTAGAACTAATTTAGTTAGCTGACAGGTAAATCACGACTAAACTAATAATTGTTAGTTGTAAGACTCAATTAACTCTGCTCAACTAAATTAGTTTACGTTGAACAGAAAACTAAAACTAATGAAGTTGAGACAAGCTAGTTGAACCTTCAACTAAAACTATTAATTGCAGTTTTAAGGTTGAACTAGCTCGGCTTACATTAATTAACTTTAATTGAACAGAAAACTAAAACTCATGTAGTTGAGCCGAGTTAGTTGAACCTTCAACTAACAACTACTTTAGTTGAGCATTTAGTTGCGTTCAATTAAAACTAATTTAGTTTTTAGTTGAATATTTAGTTCAACTAATATTTTAGTTAATGATGACCAACTCTGGTAACTGCATACTAGGGCGTGTCGAATTTTACTTTTTTTTAAAATCAAAATCGCCTGTGGCACGAAAAGTTGTGCATCGACATCAGTTGTCTGTAAAAAAGAAAATTTTGAAATTAAAACATATTAAGCCCCACTGCCAGGCCTTTGAAGTTTCACCAAATATGCAAAATTCAACGTTTTTCATTTACTTTTTAATTTTCTTATGTATCAATTTTTTTAACCTCCTGTAATGGAAATAGATAAATTATAAGTCCCTTCGTTTGTAATTTTTTTCTTTTTTAAATTAAAACATATTAAGCCCCCTTGCCAGGCCTTTGAAGTTTCACCAGATATGCAAAATTCAACGTTTTTTATTTATTTTTTAATTTTTTATGTATCAAATATTTTAACCGCCTGTGATGGAAATAGTTAAATTAGAAGTCGCTTCGTTTGTAAAAAAAATTTTTTTGATATCATGTCATATTTAAAGTACCCCCCCATAGATACGAAATTTGCATAATTTTTGCTACTTTTTAATAAAGCGGCTGTTTTTGTGCCATTTTCTCGAAATGATTTTATTCAGTTTATTTTGAATAGTATTGGTAGATACTACATTGCGAGACATGCTGAATATTTTGTTTATTCTATCCCTTGTGAGATTATTGCTCAAGATACCTCTGGGGGTGCCGATTCTTGGGTGTTTTCATCCCCAGTTTTCAAATGGGCATGGTCTTGGCACTAAGCCAAGCAGATAAGAGCAGCGTGGAAATCAGAATGAATTTAAAGACCAGGAAATCTGTGTGTGATCCCGTGTTTGGTGAGCCCGAGGATTTGTGTAAAACGTTACTACCAACTTATGAGAACGTTATGAAATTCTATTTATTTGTGCAGCTTAATCTCAGTGAAGTTTATGCTGCACAAATAAGGTTGTGGCGGAAGATTCTACTTTTTAGAAATTTCAAGGGTTGTTATAGAGAAAGTTGAAGAAATTTGGCGTAAGGCTTCTCTTCCAATAATTTCACAACAACAAAGTATTGCGTTACTAAGAAAATATCATAAAAAATTCATGGATATAAAGAAGTCGATTAGGAAAACAAGTGAAGCTGCAAAAATTAAATTAAAGAAGTTTCAAAATGATGCAAAAACTACACTATTTGATATCTCAACATGCAAGTGTCAGGAATTTTCCTCGTGCACTTGTGAGAAGTCAAGAAAAATACCGAGCTTGGAGCAAGAATTATTGAAGGATCAGAGATCTTCAAGAAAAATGTATATGGGTAATTTGGATGCTAAAAAATACTAGAGTCTTGAAGCTTGGAGTAGCAAGGAAAATGAGAGAAGCTGAACGAGTTAATTAAAAAAAAAACTCTGAAACTCATGTAAACTCACAATCTCAATCATCAGAAAGTATTTTGGATGGTACCATCACTTCGGAAGGGGAAGAAAATTTTGATTCTGATGAGGTTTTTAAGCCCGTTGCCGGATCGTCGAAAGAAGTGAAAATGTCTTTTTCGAACTGCTCATTACCAGCATTGGCAACACCATTAGATAGATCAGGAATTTCGAGTAGAAAAGGTGCAATGATAGCAAGTGCTACACTTGAAGATGTTGGCTTGATAACGAAGACAGACTCTGATATGGTTATCAATAAATGCAAAATAAACCGTCAAAGGAAGAAAATTCGCCTGGACTTGCAAAGTAATTTAACAGAAAACAAGATAGCTTTGCAGGCATTATACTTCGATGGAAGAAATGGTTATCAATAAATGCAAAATAAACCGTCAAAGGAAGAAAATTCGCCTGGACTTGCAAAGTAATTTAACAGAAAACAAGACAGCTTTGCAGGCATTATACTTCGATGGAAGAAAGGATCGAAGCCTAGCAATTGTAAAAGAAGGGGGCATTTCGCACAGAAGAATCAGTGTGGAAGAGCATATAGTATTACTGCAAGAGCAAGGAAGCAATTTCAGTTGCCTGCCAATGAGTTACCTTTACGTCATTTAGTACGGTATTTAGATGGAAACACTACAGGCATATTTACATATTGTAGACCTGTAGGGAAACTTCTAGACTCATCTGAAAACTACCAGTTGGGAAATTTAAATAAATCACTGTTGATCTGCCTGCAGTAGATGTAGATGGACTTGGTACTGACCAAAAATATTTGCATAGATTCTGCCATGCTATATCATCGGGATATTGTTCAAAAACATTGTCAAACAAATCACCAGGAAAACTCTCTCATGCCGGATGGCTTAAAACGGCAAATAGAGCGCTTCGTCTGTATATTGGTACAGAAAAACCATCACTTGAAATAGAAACTATCGCGGAATATATTGTAAAAGTGTACGCAAAAGTTTGGTTTCTTATTAAAACTGAATCTTCATGCACAGCATCTTTGGGAAATTATACACTACTCAAGAGACCTGAGCGATGAGCTGAAATCAGTACTGGATCCTGTAATCCAAAGAAATGGCTTCTATGGTCACCCAAAAAACCTATTGATTGCCATGATCAACGACAAACGATCGTTTGTGAGGAAATTAGGCTTCAGACGAATACTGAAGGCCCGAACACTTCCTCAGGAAACTATTTGTGATTTTGTCATTCCACCTCTCAATTTTCATGCAAATGACTATGCAGAATTGATAAATTGGCAGAATTGCTTACTTACAGAGCCTCCACAGACTAAACATGTATCAAGTGCAGCGCTTGAGAAAAGGGCCAAAACTGGGGATGTTATTGAAAGTAATCTATGGAATCTCCCGTGCCATACACAAGCTGTCGAAAGAGCAGTCAAGTTAGTCACAGAAGCATCGTTATCTGTCTGTGGAGCAGAAAATCGCCATGGGTTTATTCGCACAACATTGATGTCCCGAAAGCTGATGCCAAACTTTGAAAATAAGGCACAATATACAGTGTAAGACTGATATTATTAAAAAAAAAAACTATTTCACAAAAAGCTCTGCCCACATACTTAGGTACTTTATCCTTTGGAACTTTAATTTTGATCCTAAGAAAATCCTATCGTGCTATTATAGATATAAAATAGCTTAATGAAGAATTTAATTTTTATAGTACTTTTAGTAAAAATTCTGTTTCGAAAGGTCAAAATACCGAAATATTCCAATTAATACAATTAATATATATATATATATTTTAGTAAAAATTCTGTTTCGAAAGGTCAAAATACCGAAATATTCCAATTAATACAATTAATATATATATATATATATATATATATATATATATATATATTAATTGTATTAATTGGAATATTTCGGTATTTTGACCTTTCGAAACAGAATTTTTACTAAAAGTACTATAAAAATTAAATCCGTTCCCATAAGAACACGGCAAGTGAAGCAGCACCCGGCTTAGACAGTGCTTGGGAGGGACTTCCCCCTCTCCGCCCGTCCGCTGTGGAACCGTGTACGCTAATGGGAGCTGGTGCACGTACAGTCCGTCGTGGCTCCAAAGTCCTCCAAGTTGTTAAACGATACCTCTGGGGGTGCCAATTTCAGGGGATTGGTCCCTCCTGTGGAATTGGTTCAAAATTACTTGACCCCGAGCTAAGACGGACTTCCCCCCACTGGGGTTCATTGAAATGGAAGCCGCTCCTTATGGAAGCCGCCTCTCCCTATATAGGCAGCCCATCGCCTGCCTATATAGGGGGATCTGTCACCGCAATGCGGTTGCCAGAGGGCATTAGCAACAACAACAACAATATCTTTTTTTTTCACAAACAAATGGTCTTAAAATTTAACTATTTCCGCCACAGGCGGTTTAAAAAATTATACATGAAAAATTAAAACTAAATGAAAAACGTTGAATTTTGCATATTTGATGAAACTTCAAAGGCCTGGCGGGGGGGCTTAATATATTTTAATTTCATTTTTTTTTTTTTTTTCAGACAACTGATCTCAAAACACATCTTTTCCCGCCACAGGCGATTTTGATTTTTTTAAAAACTAAAAATCGACCCACCTTACTGCATACACACGACGGTCTTCATAGTAGTTAATAATTGAAAATATTCGTGTCATATGGTTACCAGTCATCTTTGTTTCATCTGTCATCTTTGTATTTTTTTGTGTCTTCTTTTTATTTTTTCTTTGTGCTCTACTTCTACTCCTTGTATTGCCTTTGCCATTGGAAATTAAAAAAAAAGTGGTTACCAGTCCAAAGCCTTAACTACTAGAAAACCAAGGCCCTTAGTTATAGAAAATTTGAAGTGACTTTTTGTTTCTTCTTAAAGTACTTCATGATCATTTTAGTCAAATTACTTTACATTCGTAAGTTTAAAGTCCCACCATGTCATCATCCTACTAATATATTCTAGTACGTTCTTGTTTTCTTTACATGATGGATTAAAATGCGTAAATATACTAGAGCAAATAATCCATTCCTAGATTAAATAACTTCTAACCAGCAATCGACAATATTCTAAACCCTCGATGTGTGTGCATGAGATCGATAAAGTATTGCATCGGGTTGCTTTGGTTCTCTTAACTCGAATTTAATCGCAGTAAGTATTAATTCACCAAGTAAACTAATTTATTCCAACTTAGTGAATTTCTGAAAATTTGCGTGGACTTCGCGTTGTTATTCTTTATCTTAAGAAATTTTGCAAATTGAAAAATCGATATAAAATAAACAAAACCGGAGACTCCAAAACACATTTGAAAGGGTTTGTCATAAATTGCTTCGTGCACACTTCATAGGTAATAGACCTGTAAGACAATGCGGTCAGTGATAAACTGCAAGTGTATTTCAACGTCACTGCAAGCCGAATTTTCAATATATACATATACATATATATATATATATATGCACTGCTCAAAACAAATAAAGGATATTGTAAGTTTTATATAAAATAAAGCTATAAGCGAAATTTTGTTTTGCCGAAAAAAGGAAGAAGAGAATCACAAATGCAAATTTTTCTGATTTTCAAACTGTGGAGTATGCTAATTTTGAGTTCGACGTCAAAAACGTCGCTTCAGCGGCAGCGAATGAAATTGGACTTTCAACAGAATAAAAGACAATGAATACAAGGATGATCGGCATTCAGTGACTGCTTTGTTTCGATGAGTACGATGTCTCAGCGAAGTCATTTAGCCGATTCAGAAGCTTGGAGAGTTGGCGGGAGGTTAGAAGGGGACCAAACTGAAGCCGAAGTAGTGCAAGCCATTGGAGTGTCACAGTGATTTCCAGGATCTGAAACCGATTTTTGGCGACTGGAAGTGCAGGCCGTAGACGGGCAACAACGCCCAATGAAGATCGATATTTAGTGTTAACGGCTCGGAGACACCGGGATATGAATGCTACTCTTCTCCAACAACACCTTCGCTCGGCTACTGGCTCCACGGTTTCAACTCAGACTGTCCGAAACCGGCTCCATGGTGTAGGTCTGTATGCTCGCTGACCGATGGTATGTGTTAGACTAACATCAAGGCATCGTCGCGATCGCAGGGAGTGGGCAACTGGAGGAGAAATGAATGGAGCAATGTTCTTTTTTCTGACGAGTCCCGTTTTTCAGTTCATCCTGATAATAGGCGTATTTTGATCTGGAGGGACCGTGGCAGTAGGAATAACCCTGCGTTCGTGCACGAAAGTGTCAGCTTTGGCGGTGGGGGAGTGTTGGTGTATGGTGGCATCTCCATTGACGGGTGCACAGACCTCTACATCATTCGAGATGGACCTCTGACTGGTTGCCGATATAGGGATGAGATCCTCACACCTATTGTAGTCCCTTACGCTGCAGCAATAGGAGATGACTTCATTTTAATGGACGATAACTGCAGGCCACATCCTGCTAACCTGGTGGAGGATTTCCTTTTCGAGGAAAGAATCGTACGAATGGAATGGCCAGCGTGTTCTCCAGACATGAATCCAATAGAGCACGTTTTGGACGCTCTTGGAAGACGAGTTGCTGGCCGCCAACCACCCCCACAAACTCTCCAAGAACTGGAAAGAGCTCTTCTGGAAGAGTGGGACAGAATACCCCAACTCGTGATGAATAGCCTCATTGACTCCATGCCTCAAAGGTGTTCAACGTTGCTGGCCGTCCGTGGAAACCATACCCCCTACTGAAAATGATTTCCTTTGAAGAAAACACCTTTTCTTATTCTTTTTTTCTCATATGCACAAATTGTGTTTTTTTTCCAAACAAATGCGCAATAAAATACATTTTTTTTCTGCCAAACATGTGTAATTTATTCTCATATAACCTACTACGTCTGTCGACCATGTACCAATCAGCTAAAAGTTTCCCAGCAACACGATCCCCCTAAAACCGCAATATCCTTTAATTGTTTTGAGCAGTGTATATATACATATTGATTTATTTGACATTTGTGCTGTTTATAGAAAGCGTAAAATAATTTTTTAATTAAAAAAATGCTTTTTTATTTTGTTTACAGATGTATGGCAGTTTATGGTACCGCAGCGGTCTAGTCAATGTCCGGCGTCAATGTCCTAGATGCTTAAAGCTATACCTCTGGGAGTGTCGATTTCAGGTGGTGGTTAGTCCCTCATTTATGCAGTTCTTAGACTCGGAAAATTTAAATATATTATAAAACAAATGCAGCATTTACTTGCAGGTGCTCCAAAAATACTTAAAAATTCCATGCAGTTCTAGATATTTTTCCTTTTATTTCCTTTGCATGTGGCGTCATTTCCATGTGGCTCATTACTTGCTGCATCACCGGCAGATTATGCGGACCTGCACATGCGCACTTTCGTTAATATCCTTTACCTTTCCGTGCGACATTTTTAGATTTTTTTTCTATGAAGGTTCCCATCCTTAAATATTGATCCATTTGTAAATTGCTATGACCTTTCATTAATCTCCATTTTTAACATTTTTAAAATATGACTTTTCTATAACATCAAAATAAATTATGTTCTTTTATGTGACATTTCATTAAAATTAGTTACAGTGTGTACTCATAGTGATTCTGGGTATTTATTCAAGAACCTGTAAAGTTTTATTTAGAAATGCAAATATTACTCCATAATACCGCCCTCTCCTCTGTATAGTACTATATGTATATAAACACACATTTTAAAAAAGAATTGTTTTTCAGTAGAGATGCTCCAACAACCCTTAATTAGAATAACACCAATTGTGTTCAGACAGTCTAAGAAATTTTCTGCGTTAGTGGTTTTCTGTAATAGATTATTTATTCAAAAGGAATTTTAAACTCATTTATTAACGCCGTCTTAACTTGATATTAATTAAAACAACACCTGTGCTTAAACCCTTCGCTAATTTCACAGAGAAGATACACAGTCACTATTCAGATAATTTGCATCATTCATATACGGGAATGTGCATTTTTCATTAAAATTCTTCCAGTAGTAAAAATTCAAATTTGTTTTAAGCGTTCAACAATGCAGGTCCCACGAGACCGTTAAAAGTATTCAAATAAAAGTTCGGAAACATTAAAAAAAAACAAAAAAAGACCGTACTTTAATATTTCATTCGCAAATATTTTATTGGAAATTTCCATGAATATAAACTTTTTTTAATTCTTTGAATCGCTCGGCAAAATTGCATTAGCGTTGGCCGTATCTGATAGTTGATGAGAACGTTGGGGGATTCTTTAGTTAAATTAAGAAAAGACGAACTTCGTCAAAAGTAAAAGTAATAAAAATTGAGTATGCCCCGTAGATATGCTTACTTTGTTAGGAGCAGGTCATTTGCATTAAACACATGTTCTAAGTTTTAATTAATTTAGTGTGTTGATTGAAATTCTTTCATGCTTCATCTTCCGTGGTTCGTTTTTTTCCCATCCCTTAATCAAAGTGGTAGTAAAGTTCATTTTATTTCCATGCATTTTCTTATCATTTTTTGTCGCTATCTTTGTTATGGGGAATTTTTATTGTCTTTCTCATTTGTATTTTTATTATTAGCGACTTTCTAAAAAAATGTTGCTATACGCATTAATTTCTTGCATTTTATGTTCTGTTTTTAAATTAAAGTAATTAAATAAATAAAAATATTGTAATCACTTTTAACTATGCATATCTCTAATAATTTTAGCATTTTTAATTAGATTATTTTCAGATTTAAGTAATTGTTTTTAATTATTGTTATAATTCAAACGAATGGTATCCAAAAGGAATAACACAGTTTGGAGTTTAGTATGTTTTTTAAATTTCATAAAATAAATACCACTCAAAGTGTTTTTGCTTCTGACATATAAAGGACTTGCTCTAACTCACATTTTTACTGCAATTATTTAGCAATAGATGCGTTGCAGGCATTAGCAACAAACTAAGATTTTTTAATAGCATGTGTGATAATAAAACCTGTAAACGATTTGTAACATTTGCATATAAAAAAAATTGTTCCAACGCATTTTCAGACATATAATATATATTCACAAAATACGAATTTGTGTTTTAAATTTTCAGATTTTACAAAGTGCTTTCTATGCAAAACTCGCGAAATTTGCAATGGCACTTCGAAAATAAGAAAGTACTTTTCTTTCCTGCTTCTATCTTTTTTTTTTTACTTTAGTCGACTTCACTTGCTGTATAGAATGAAAAATAATATCTTAAATAAGTCAAAATAACAATTGTAAGAAATAATAATAATAATAATAATAATAAATGCTCATAAAAGAGTAGTCACATTTTCCGCAGTTTGCTGAATACCTATAACTCACCCTGCATAAGGTAAATCGAAGAAAATGGCGTATGTAATTTTTTTTTTTCTTACAAGGGGCAGATTTGAAATTATAAGATAATAAAACAAACGCACCGCGTTCACCAATCTTTAATTATTTATATATGCTTATTAATTGCTTTCACACTATGTGTATGATTTGAAAATTTTATTGAGAATTAATGCATTACCTACTAATAATCAGTAACTGTTGAAAAACAAACAACCAGTTGACTGTTTTTTTTTCAAAATTATTTGAGACAAACTAATAAGATTACAGGTTTCAATGTTAGCCTGCACAGTATTCCATTCAGTACAAATTCTTGCTATTTCAATTTTGAAACAACCATTTCTTGCATTGATATACTAAATCCAAAAAAATTTCAGACTAAAATAAAATAATTAAAAGTTTGTAATATAACACACATAAAACATTCTTATATAACTGAACGCGTGTTTCGATCGAAAAAATAAAGTATCTCTCTATTCTAAAAAAGAGTAACGGCCGCTGTCGGCGCTGTCGTTGCTGTCAAAGCTTGTTGGGCTATCTCCTCCTAAACCGTGGGTATTTGAGTTTCGACTAAGGTGACCACAGATTCGAAAAACTCCGAGGGACTTGATAAGCTGACTTAAATTTCGAAAATCGAAATATTTTAGATGATATTAATAAAGAAACTGAAAAAATAAACATAATGGTTGCCAGATTTGGCATAAAATCATTCATTCCTTTTGCAACAAATCGTTTCCAAGTATGTAGAATCGCGTGAAATTCACAAACATGATGTAAAATTACACCCATTTTACCCCAAATTAAAAAGTATATGAAATAAATAACTCAGAGTGTGTTACACAAAGCTGACAATTTTCAAATAGTAAGTTCGCTTAGACAGCAGGAGTTTAGAATGAGCGACTATTCGTTTTTCCAAAACAGAATAACTAATTGTAACTGATTTTAAAAGCACCATCTTGGCATCAGGAGTTATCTGGCAATATAGTATCTTTCCAAGCAGTGTGAATCTAAGCTTCGAGTTCCAGAATACTGGAACCCAGTATATAGAAAATGAAAAATAATTAAAGTGCAGATTATTTTAAAGGCGGTTCGGTCCAGCTGGAGTATTTGCTACCAGTAGACATATTTGGTGGCGTTAACTATGCCTATTTGCCAACGCGGCGAGATGTTATAATACGTGGTGCTAAATACGCCAATCTGCAAAGGATTATGTATATGAAAATAGGGATAACGGTTTTGCATGAGCAGTAATTATAGGTTGTGAGCACGTGTAAATCGCCAAATAATGAAAAGTCGCCATTGGTGGCAAGCTATCCTAGGTGTTCCGTAGTTAATATCAAAGAAAACACGTGGAGTACTGATTTCTTAGAGCTAATTATTAAATATACATATACGCAAGTCCCCAAATATTAAAAAATCGCCATGGGTGGCAAATACTCAGGATATCCAATAGGCTTTACATAATTAAAAATCTGGAGTGACTCCACTCCACTTTCCGAACACTTACGATTAAATTACCAAGCATATAAATAAATTTGAATCGATGTATAATTCAAACATATATACCAAACTGAAGCTCAATCGAATGCTTAAACGCTAGCCCATTTTCAAGAATTTCTCCCCATAGGCCATAATGTAAAAGAAATCTTGGTCGTAGCCCTGTAGAATAACTATAAGTCCTATATACACATCAAAATCAATACCGGTCTTATGATGATGGTTTATAACATGTATACCCAATTTGAGCTCAATCGAATGCCCAGTTGAAGGAGCTATCGTGTTCACTCACATACACATACATACATCTCGTAAAAACAGCATAAATGAATTCAGAAGATCTCAAAACGTGTCGATACACCAAAATCTCGAAGTCAAATTTTTTCATGCTTACAATACTTTCCTTACATGGTACATGTTCGGAAAGTAAAAAAGGACTTCGGAGGGTGCCTTTGATTTTGTGGTGAGCCGCAACCCCAAAACTTTCAAGGCTTTAATGTAGCAACATCTGCGGCACATAGAGACGGAAGCGAGACTAGAGGTGACGCAGGCAGTGTGGTAGTTAGGGTCATAAGCGTGTGCCTTACAAAATTTGAATTTTGTGCACACAAGACTTATTTACAGGGAAGAGAAATATCACAAAGTCTGCAAAAGGCGGATCCCCCGAGTGTTACGCTCCTAGCAGCCGCACACCTGGCCAGCCCTTAGCTCCGACTTTGGACCCTGGTCACTAGAGATGAGTTCGGGCACATTTTTTTTTTATGCCCCAGCCCAAGGACTTCCAATCCGTGTCCGAGCGATATTATTTCAGTCGGAAACCGAACCCGAAATTTCAGCTAATAGATCCATAAAAGTCAATGACTCCATTGACAGAGTATCCTAAATTTTGCCGTTTGTGCAAATCAAAAACAAATGCAACCTCAAAATCTTAATGCATTTTCTATTTCTTTTATTCAAGTTTATCCAATAGTAATAATAAGTTTATTTCTCCCACGAATCATTTTTAAAAATCTGTTTACAAGGAGTCTGTTCCATAAAGGTGAAATTTCTCAACTGCCCGAGCCCGGGTTTTCGGTTCGCGCTGAGTCCGTCTCATCGCTACTGGTCACCTCTTGTAATAACAGTTCTTCATTCAGCCATGCACTGCGCCTATAATGACATACATCAGGCAAGTTTTATTAATACAGCAGTACACTAACAGCAGGTTTCTAAACAATGATTCTTTTAACTCTGTAAGATTTAATATTGTTGTCAATAATGTGAGCATAATGGTATTGTTTCAATTTGCAATGGATCTATTTGTTGTAGAAAAGTAAAATTTGCAACAATCAACGATGAATTTCAATGATTCTTTTAACTCTGTAAGATTTAATATTGTTGTCAATAATGTGAGCATAATGGTATTGTTTCAATTTGCAATGGATCTATTTGTTGTAGAAAAGTAAAATTTGCAACAATCAACGATGAATTTCATTTCTTGCTAAAATTTTATGTTTTAATACTAAACGCTCTCATTTAAACTGCGATTGAACTGCTTCGAATTTCAAAACTGTGGAGTATCTTTCCTCCTAATTACATCTTGAGTATTATTTACCTAACAGCATTTGATTGTCTCGAAATGGAAATCACCGAGGGCCCGATCCTGTCGGCAAGGATCATTCGAAACTTCGAACGTCCAAAACCTCTGCGTTATCCTCCGGGACTTTTGGATCGTTTTTTGGACGACTGTATGGAGGAAACTGTCCTCTTAAGTATTGGTGACTACTTCTGGGTCCCCGGAGAACCTGTCTGGGTGCGTCGAACAACACCTCGAGTTCCAAGTCCGGATCGAACGGATAGTCCTAAGAAAGAAACATTTAAGAGGCGCATTTTAAGAGCTCTTTTCGGTTGCTTCATCCCTTAAATTTTAGGGGTTAGGTGTAGTCAGAATTTTCAAAAAATTGGTTTTTTTTTTTTTTTTTTGCATTTTCTTTAAGTATAGTATCTTAAAAATATTCTCTGAAAGTTTGAAGTGAATCCGACAAATATCTTTCGAGTTATTATTTAGCGAAGAATAAAAGGCTCTCTAGCGGTCTAATATTTCCGAGAACAATTAGCTAGCGGCATAATTCTCCCTTACCTCCTGAAATTTTAAAAGCAATCAAGCCTATTTATGAAGATCTTAGTAATGAAAATTTACTTTCAAGATGTGTAGGTGGATTTAATCAAAATAATAATGAGAGCTTCAACCAACTAGTGTGGAAAATATGCCCAAAAACTATCAATACTAGTTTTACCATTGTTCAAATTGCTGCATACGTAGCTATGAGTATATTTAATGAAGGGACAAGTCATTATTAGTAATAATGAACACACTGGGACTTAGTTGTGGGCCTAATTCGCATCAGTATACTGAAAAAACCGATAGTGCACGTGTAAAAGTAGCTGATCAGCGCGCTAATGACAACACTCGCGAAGGTAGAATGCGACGTAGACAACAACAAATTGATGTTTTAGAAAGTTCTACAACGGCTGAAGAACTCTTATATAGTCCAGGAATAGATGACTCAGTGTAAGTATTGAAATTATTCGTATTACTGTACATCAATCGACTGTAAAACTTTAAATTCGTTTTTCTCAAAACTATGTTTTTTGAACTGGTGACCACTGTAACTCAAAAACCGCTCGATAGATTTGAATGAAACTTATACAGCTTTTAGAAAACATAAAAAGCTAGTGCCTGATCGAAGGATTTTCTTTCTTTTTAAACTTCGAATTTTTATAAACAATTAATTGTTGGTTTTTTCCCGAAAATCTGCAAAAAAACTTCCAGAGACCGCCATTTTGTTAATTTTGAAAAAAGAAAAAAAAAGCTTCGATCAGGAACAAGATTATCTATCCATAAAAATAATCTTTTTTGTTTCATTGATTTTAGATGAATCTCCAAGGAGCTGTAATGGTCACCGCAAGGACCCATTATTAAAACCTGTTCAACTTAGACCGCCATAACTTGTAAAATAATTATTATTATTATTTTTTTTTTTAAATTTAAGTGAAGTAAAGTATGATGAAATGATACTATGTTTTTACTTATGTGAAATAAACTTAATTACTAGTAAAAAAAATTAATAAAAAATGGCATTTTTTCACGCTTCTGACTACCCCTAACCCCTTAAAGGGTTAATGAGTAAGCAATGAATGAATACTTCCAACTGCTGTTTGAAATTTTTACTGAGAGATCTTTTTCACCTATTCATTTAACAGCGCTCTTTTATATGCATGTTTTTCTCATCATTATGTATTCCATCATTTTAACCATGCTTATAGCCGTACTTTAGAACATTGATAACAACACTCGACTCTTAATAACTCTTTGACGTCATCTGATCTGACTCTATAGGACCATCCACTTCAGATCACTAGAACAAAATCTACAGAGAGCTGAGCACTTCGACACGCCAGCTTTCTAGACCGGAAGCAATTAAGATTCATCTGCAAACGACTTTTTTAAAAGCCGTAAGCAATTCTCAATGAAGGCGCGCCTCTTAAGCGAAGAACACTGTCTCATCAACAACATCTACCATCAGTCAAAGATGAGAATTTTACAATGACTTCCAGGAAAAGCCGCGAAAATTATTTTGCCATCAAAGTCCATCGAAAGACTACAACATCGGCTCGCCACCGAAGTCCATCGAAAGCCTCCAACATCGGCTCATCTATTTAACCCAATCAAAGCCACGAGAATAACGGTTCACCCGTGTAGACCAGAATCTGTTAACATCGGTCCGCCTACGGCTTTATTAAAAGCCATGGACATTGTGTCACTAGGATACTGGGAACGTCCGTTTTTTACAAGAACACTGACTCACCTTTTACGTCCGCCAAAACTCACAAGACCTGTCCTTGCTAATGACTTTTACCAAAGAACTACGGACACTTTCTCGCCAACAACGTCCATCAAAATCTTTCAACATCAGCAACGTTCATTAAAAAGCTGTACAATTTGTTGACTACTAATAAATTCGGTTGATTTTGCTTTCTTGTGTGTTTCTTTTTAGATGTGTTAAAATGATACAGTAACAAGGCAAGGGAATTACATTTATGCTTTCAGAAATCCTTTCCATACAATGGAGCTTCGAATATTAGTAAAGTGATTGTCCATGGGCGGGCTCGTATCGGTACAGCTACCAGAAAATTAATCAAAAGTACACAAATGTAATTTCGTTTCTTTGTATTAGGAGGGGAAGAAATATTTTTTAAACGAAACAATTGTCCAACTTTGTGTGCGTTGTGTTTAGAAAATTGAAAACAATGATAAGTATTTTAAAAATGTGAGGCAATACAAGATTTGGAAAGATCATACTTAGAAACATATTTCTGAGGCTCTTTGGGACTAGATTTGAGAACTCTTCTGGTCTGACCAACACAGCCCAAGTCACAAGATCCACAAGGAGTACGATAAACATTATTGCCCCTTCTTAAAAAACGCTACCCTCGCCCTCTTTGGTGGGATAAGTTGTTAGCGGCATCTATCTTTAAGTTTCCGAACAACTTTTTCTTGATTAAAAAAAAATGTTGCATGAGTTTGCTCTAAAAATTGCCTTTTTTAAACTTACGTGTTTTTCTGTTATCAATTTTTGAAAGCAGTCAGTCTATTTTAGAACAGTTGGTATAAGTTTTCATACATACATATTTGCAACATAACAAAATTAAGTCATGTATAAAAAGCTTTTGTTGAAAAATTTTATGTAAAATTTCAACACCCTATATCTCAGTGAAAATTTAACTTAATACCTCTTTCTTTGGAAGATGGATAGATGGAGACTCACAAATTATCTGGGTTCTGTCACTGGATTTGACGTATTTTTATAAAATATACAGTGGTGGCCAAAATTGTGGAAACTTTTGAAAATGTTGAGGTTTTCTAACTTTGTATGCTTATAGAAAGTGCTGCATTTTACAAAATACAAACTCGTATATCATTTTAAAGGGAAATTAATACTGATTTCAATACACAAAACTAAATTTGAATATGGGCAAGAGAATAAAAGTTATAATTACTTTAATCTGAAAAACAAATACAGTGATGAAGTGGATTGTAATTCCTAACTTTCCAGGTCAATCACTGTTACTTTTCCGAGCTTAAAACTCTCGTCAGCTCAATGAAACACCGATGTGATAGCTGTAATAAAAAATCGAGGCTACCCTATAAACTGCTGATAACTCACTGCAATCTTCAATACCTAATGTATCTCGATAATTATTGCCGTGTAACTTTTTTGTTGTATTGAAAATATTTTAATTTTGTATTCTTGTACTGAAAACGGAGTTAAATTATCTTTAAAATAAAATAAAAGTGTTTGAATTTTGTGAAACATAACATTTTTATATACATACGAAGTCAGAAAACAAAAAAAGTTTCCAAAAGTGTCCACAATTTTGGCCACCACGGAATGTGTCCTCAAGTAACATTTGGATTTTAGGACGAAGGTAGTTTTCTCAAATTTCGGTTGATGATTTTTTTAACCCAATATTTTATCCGATTCAGTACAGTCACATTTTTCTGAATAAACCCCTCGACTCTACAGCACTTGTAAAATTTTACTGCTAGAACATAACAATATGCTCAAAGAACATTAAAGTATTTACAAAGTATTTGGCAAAAATATATATTATCATTCCACATAACAGACTTCAGATGTTTAAATTAATGCAAGGTAATTGAATTAACAAAAGAATTCAACATTTTTACTTTTAGTCACTAAAATAGATTAAATAAATATAATTAACTTACCTTGTCCTTCTTTATTCAAGTTCTTTCGTTTATGTAATACTTTGGCGCCCATTAATGGTGAATTTTTAAAGCCTCTAAAGATTAACAAATAAAAAAATCTATGTATGCGAAGCAGACCCTCTCTCCCCTAGTTTCTGATCTCCATGTAGATAAAAAATAATAATACTCTAAAATAATATCAGTTTATAAACTTGCAATATGGAATTATTTAATCGAAACTTTTATGCTAAAACTTAATTAACAATCTTCGTAAAAGTATAAAACAAACATGAAATACGTAGAAATGTAATAAAACCAAAAATTAAAAAAGACACTAAAATGAGATCAAAGAACTGTAAATAAAAAAATACTATATTAATTATATAGCAGAAATAAAATTACTCTCCCTAACGCATTCAATTGCAACAAAAACCTTAAAAGATACATCCAGATGCCGTATTTCGATATCTCATATTCTGCCCGCAAAATCTTCAAGATAGTATACGGAGATTAAAATTAGGTGTTGGCATTCACAGAACATTTTATTCGACACATACTCTTCCAGAACACGGGGGAGGTACTTGTAGAGTATGTTAAAAAACAACCCCAGCAGCACAAGCCCTTAAAGCCCTTATAAAGGCGATAGTGCTGTTTCCATCTATTGAAGAATTCAAGTGTCAGTTTATACGTCACTAGTATGTCCACTGTACGCAAAAACACGCACTGTGGTAGTTGAAAACGGTTTCCGGGGCTTTTCGATATCCAAACAACATGTAAAACGTGTTGTACAAAGCGCAATATGAAAAAAAGAAAGAAAAAATCTGAAATACGCACTAAAGTGCTATATATTAAAAGCGTATCATAATTTATGCGTCGTTCCTACTTTTCTTCCTTATTCCATTAATTTTGAAAGTGTATCGCTATTCGTGAGTGTGCCGTATTTTTCTTCCTTGTTCCACAAAACCCATATTCGGAATCTAAATCTATCTTACAATCGCCTACTTAAACTGTTTTATAATCTTCGCCAAGTACATTCCAACTATACTTCACCGTTTTAAATATTGTTTCGAATGTGCATCATAATCCATGAGTGTGCCGTGTTTATCTTTGTTAGGTTGATTCCTACTTTAATCCCCCGACTCTCACCAAGTTGAGGATGATTAAACATATGCAGTTATCAAGTTCCCGATAATTAAGCATATGCAGACGATATTTTGTATTTATGTGGCATCTGTAATTTAGATTTAAAATGGAGATTTGGAACAACATGTAAGTACAGGATTCCATTACTTAGTTATTTATTTTGGATTGCCAATTAATGTACTTTTAATAATTAAGTGTCTTCAAATTCCTTAACGGGTGTGTTTATCGCTAAATTGTTCACTTATGTCTTCATCTAGTTCTTTTGGAAGCGTTGAAACTTGTGCATAAATCCTAGACACCCATGACTGCAAAGCTCGCCAAACTGCGGCGATTTTTTAGATTGGCGAGTCTGTGAACTTTAAAATAGGAATCAACTCTTTCTTGTTCCATAAAACACATCTTTGGAATCGAAATCTATATTAAAATCGCCTACTAAAACTTTTTCACAATCTTTGCCAAGCATATTAACTATACTTCACCATTTTAAATACTGCTTGGAATAGGCATCATAATTCATGAGTGTGCCGTGTTTGCCTTTCTTGTTAAATAAAATGCATCTTTGGAACCGAAATCTATCTTAAAATCACCTAATAAAACTGTTTTACAACCTTCGCTAAGCATATTCCAACTATTCTCTACCATTTTATCAGGTTGTAACGAAAGTTTTCCGCCATATCTGCCTGAAAAACTAACTTCTAATTCCTTAGATAACTGTTTTTGAACTTTCAGTACCAAACCTGCACAGTGTCACATGATACAACAATAGCACTTAAAGTTGTACTCATAATTCGTTGATATTATGTAGCTGACTTTTTACAACACAACTGAAAGTAAATGATGGTTCTAATCCTCTAGAGTGATAGTTCCATTTGAGACACCTTATACTTAATGATAACTATATTTTTTACAGATTTCACAACACAGTGTTATAAAGTAAGCATCTTTCTTTCAAATGCCAAAAATCGTTTGACAAAATATGAGCCAATACGCCAACGAGAACTGTGTGCTGACGATGTTTGGGGTGGCGGGAAACTTTCGTTACAACTTAATAAATACTGTTTGGTGTGGGCAGCATAATCCATGAATGTGCCATGTTTTCCTTCCTTGTTCCACAAAACACTTCTTTGGAATTGAAATTTATACTAAATCGTCTGCCAAAACTGTTTAACAATTTTCCCCAGGCATAGTCAAACTAAACTTCACCTTTATAAATACCATTTGGAAAGTGTATCATAATCTATGACTGAACCGTATTTCTCTTCTCTGTACCATAAAACACTTCTTCGGAATTGAAATCTGTAATAAAATCGCCTACTAAAACAATTTTACAATCTTTGCCTGACTTTGTCTAACTATACTCTCCCTTTATTGTAAATTGTCGTGTTTTGGCACCAAACTTTGCGATACATTATTAAAAATCGGAAACTTTGTGCGACTTTAAGCATTTTATTAATACCCCCCCCCCTCCACTTTATCTGGCAAACACATTCGAAAAGTTCAAATCTACAAAATCTATCGACAAGATCGCCTAGACTAACAAAGTGCCTACGCTAACCCTAGTGCTAACAAAGAAATATATAACTGGATTTCCATTGTACATTTGCCTGCTTGTTTCTCAACCAACTTCAGTTCACTTTGTTTGGAAAAATATTTAATCCAGTACAATAGTCTTGTCCATTTGGTTCTAAGTGGAACAGCAGCGGACCATTTAGTTTGTAATTATTACATGGCGTTTTAATTATTATAGGGCATATGTTTTAATTATTTAGTTTGTAATTATTATAGGGCATTGCTTTGTCTTCAGTGCATGTTGCGCACCTTAGCTGTTGGGTGTAATGTGTTTTTTAAGTCATTTTGTCAAGCATTAAAAAAATGTCTTGTAGCAACTGCTACAGAGAACTAGAATACAGTGCGGAGCTGATTAAGAGCAGGGGAAGTGGCATCACAACCCCAGAAATATTCTAAGCACTACAAAATCGAAACATGTTACCACTAAACTCAAACGTTTCTTGAATTCCAAAAAAATGACTGACACTAGAAAAAAAAAATTTCGTTGATCATACAAGTTACAGTTACAAAGTAAACAGTCTAATAAAAAATTAATGGCCTGTAAATCTAATAAATGAAACATGATAAAAATTTCGATCCTTAACATATATTATTTTAACTATGAATATAACCGTATAGTACATATCCAAGAAAAAATAATACAAATACTCCCGAACTATCACTAACTGACAGACTAAACGCAGGCTTGTTTAGATTCTTTATTTGCAAATTACTCTTCTATAATTCTCTAAATATCACGTCTTCTCCTAATTTGGTATATAATCTCGAATCCCATATCTTGACTATGGCATGATCCAACTGCTCTTTACACCAGAATTCTTTTTTCATTCCATTGATCGAAAATTTATAAAGTATCCGTCATCAGATACAAAATATTTTGGAGTCACAGTCAGCAATTGGTATCGTATTGCTACAAAAACTCTTTTCCAAATAATGTTAAAAACATTATCGATGTAATGCAAATATATAAAGCTACTGAAATCCAAGCTTGGACAGAAAAAAAATGTTTTCAGGAATGATGCAATACTTTGAGAATGTTCCGTGTGCGCTGTTACGAAAATGTTAAAATCCATATGATACGGATAGCTGAAGTCTATTACTTCCGTTCTTTTAACGTCCATAGATAAACTGTGAATTATTAAATCAGCTTCCCTTTCAATCATGCCTACCATCCCATTATTCCAGCTACCATTGAGGAATTTTCTTCAGAAATCTCCATCCATTGGTGACATCAACTGGTACGTGAAACTAAATTTATGAGAAAGAATTTATGTAAGTCTGTCATCTGTCATCAGTCTCATCAAAAAAGTCCTTGTCAAGAGTATTTCTTAGTAACGAGGCAATTTTATAAACTTTGGGAAAATGCATTCTAGTTTTATATTGATCAAAAGGAACATTAACTGCTTGACGATTAAAATCAAGAATGGTGCATTAATTATTTTCTTCTAACACTCTGTTTTTGTTTTTTCTAATGGCCTTAATTTTGACAGCGAAAATATCGTTTGCAAGCAACATATCTCAAGAGTTTTCACTACTTATCAAAGGGTGTTATGAGTCCGAGAAAAGTTCTGCTTACTGAAAACTCAGTATAAGTGTGCACTCTATATCATTAATCATCTTATTTTTCAGCACATGAAATAGTTCATATTAATGATAAGTTTCATAAAACGAATTTTTTATCTAATGGCTTTAAAATTTTACAACATATATTGTACACAAAGCAAATTTCTATAGAAACCTCATTGCTATGTTGTTGCTGATATTTCCTAACATGTCTGTAACTGCCTATTACTCTATTCAAAATGCTACTTACTTCATCTTTTACTTAAAAATTAATGCGAAATATTCGATATTTGTGGTGTAAAACTTAATTTAGGAACATTGCTGAATACTTCGCAGTTTTCATAAATTTTTCCTCACCAGCGAAAACAATCTTTTTACCTAAACTCTTCGTATAATTAGGATATAATTTTAACGTTATAATGGCAATGAAAATTTTCGTTGCTCATTTTGAGTATTCTGTTTCTTTGCGCTAAGAAATGTTACTCAGAAATAACCTGCCAGACCAAAAAGATTAGGCTCAATAGAAAACTAGTGTTTATAAGAAGAAATTGTTAAAATTTTGTAAAATAACACACCAGAAAAACGAGCAATAAAACGAATGTTCTGAACGATGAATACCTTTTATATGTGTTATTTTATAAATTTTTAACTATTTCATCTCATGCGGAAGTTACTGAACACGCTAAATTAGCCACAGATTACAAATACAAATTTTTAGAGGGTAAAACCATTTATCATATTGTGTTGAAAGTGTGCTTTGAAAAACAAAGTAACAAGTAGAGCAAATACGACTAAGTGGTAGCAATAACAACAAGCCAAAAATCATGTGTTTAGTGAATTTATTTTGAGAAATTCTATTTTCATCAAAAAGACCACGATATTCAAATCCAAACTTTTGTATGATTGTAATGTATCAAATTTATGAAATAAATATTTCCAACATTGACTTACTAGAGGAATATTATAAAGTGATTAATGTTTATTTCAGTTTATATTTTCAACCCCTTGTTTGAGGATTCGATACAAATATCAAGGCTAAGACGAAATTTGCGTAGAGTGATTCGAACTCAGTTGTGAATCGAATGACGTTTGTGGAACATCAGTAGGAAAATGTCTATATTAACAATTTTCATATTAAAAGGTTGAAAATCAGTAGCATTTATTAATTTGTAACATACTAATCTAGTCTAACGCGACATATTTTTAAATGTAACTTTGCGTAAACTTGTACTATTAACATTTCGCCGTTTATGAAATTATAAATTGCCGCACGCATGATTAAAGCACCAACGACACAAATTTAATCTTTTATGTAATGTAAAGCAAAATTAGTTTTCCCTTTTATTTTCTTGAAAGCAATTTTCCTCAAAGAATTTTCTAAATGATGATTTTTTTCGTGTTATATTCATTCTTGCCAATAATTTTAGCAATCTCTCATATTAGTCATGGCCATTGTACTTGAGGCTTTAAAAAAACTTCTGGCATTTCAGATATTGACATTTTTACTTTAAGACACTAAAAATTCTTAACATATTTTATTAACTAATATATTTTATAACCTTGCCCTCCAACTTATACTCAAATTCGTTTGTCAATGTAATACATTGGTGCAATTTATTGTGGATTTGTAAAACCTCAAACAATTAGTTGTAAATAAAATAATCGTTGTGTTAAACCAGTGCATACTCTCTCCTACTTTGTAATTATCCAGTTGGTGAAAAAAAAGGAATTGTTCTTCACAAAATATCAATTTTAGAAAATTGCAATATAGAATGAGCTCAATCATGATTAAGCTGAATTAAGAATATATAAGAATATGAAATACATAGGAGTGTAATAAAAGACCTCAAAAAATAAAAACAAAAGACATTAAAATTAAGCAGAACTTTAATTTAAAAAATAGCAATAATTAAATCTCATCCTTCCTGACAGAAAATAATTGGCCTAACACATTTACTTACAACAAATACCTGAAAATGTATCTGTAGTTTGGATATCTTACGTTCTGCCCTCAAAATCTCCAAGATGGCGTACGAAGATCAAAAGCAGATGTGGACATGCACGGAACATTTTTGCTGGCACATACACTATTCAAGGAACCCTGGAAGTGCTTGTAGAATAAGTTCGAAAAGAACTCAAGTAGAACAAGCTTGATCAAAAGATGTTATAAAAGCAATCAGCCTTTGTTTCCATCCATTACAGTATTTAAGCATCAGCTTACGTCACAATGTTCCAGAAAAACTATGTAGTTGAAAACAGGTTCCGGAGTTTCGTTTTCCAATCGTACTCAACGTGTTATATAGAACGTGTGTTGCATAGATATAAACAAAGTAATAATTAGATTTTCACAGTACCTAGCTATGTCCATTCGTTGGAAAAGCAGAGGGCCATTTAACGGTTGTTTTAATAATTAGTGCACGTCGTGCTGAATAGGACGTCTTCAGAAAGTGCAGTCTAAATAGTAGGGTGAACTGTGGAGTCTCATTTATGTAATTGTTGCAGTCCGTCATTTAAAACCGTTCTGCAACAAATGCGACTGAGAACTAGAGTAGAAAGTGAAAAAGTATAAACAAAAGTTCAAATTCAGATATAGAACGCTTTTTGCACTGTTTAAAGCTTGTGATCACGAGCAGAGAACCCGCGTGCAATATGAAGTCGTAATACAGCTAAGCAAAATTCTAGACTCAATGCTTCAGCACTCTGGAATTATTCTAAGCACGACAAAACCCAAACACTTAACCAATAGACCCGGATGGCTTTGAATGCAGCTATATTTTCATCCAAAGAATGGACTGAAACTAGAAAATAACCTCATACTGATTATACAAGTGTGCATTTACAAAGTAAACGTTCCGCTCAAGACAAATTTAACCATATAGATTAAGCATTACGTTTGCATACGAGTCACAACTTACTCTCAAAAAAGCTTCAAATGACATGTAAACCTAATTGACATAACGAGATTAGAAAGTTTGATGTTTAGCATACATTACTTCCATTAGTAATGTAATCATAGATAATGCATATCCAGCTAAAAGTAATACGAATACTCCCAAAAAATCTTCAAGTGACAGGCTATGTTCACGCTCACCCGAATTTGTTGTTTGCAAATTACTCTTCAACGATCCTTTAAATCTCATATCTTCTCGTAACTTGTTGTATAATCCTGAAGCCCAAATCTGGCCTATGGCATGATCCAACTGCTCTTTACAGCAGAAATCTTTTCTTATCCCCATTGCTCGAAAGTTTATGAAGTATCCTTCATCAGCTACAAAGTATTTCGGAGCCACAACCAGTAACTGGTCTCGTATCGCCAAGAAAGCAAATTTTACATCTGCACTACTGCGCCCCAGGACTTCTGCGATATAATCAGAACCTTCCGTCTCTTGCAAGCTCCGACCGATAACCTCTAATTTAGAATTGTTAGACTGTAGAAACATCCTGGTTATATAGGCACTTGGAAACGTCACGCAGCGGTGTTTTCCTGCAGCCACGGAATCCGTCAGTTCAGCAATCGTACGCACACCCGTCAGAGTTGGGTAGGATAAAAACGACAGCAACACTGCCGTGTAAAAGAAATAGATGAACATCGAGAAAAGCATATAAGATATGCTCAGAGCATACTCTCCAGCAGCCTTTGGGTTTATCGATAAAGAGTTAGCGAATATTTTCCGCGAACGTTTTTTCCCAAACAGCGTGAAGAACACTATCGGTGTGATGCAAATGCACAAAGCAATTGCAATCCAAACTTGGACAGAAAAGGGTTTCAGGAATGATAGAATACTCTTAGACTGTTCCGGGTGCGTTGTTGCGAAAGTGTTGGAATCCATGTGATACGGATAGCTGAAATCCAGTACCTCTGCTCTTTTGAGATCCACAGATAACCTGTGAATGATCAAATCAGCTTCTCCTCTTTCGATCATGCCTACCATTCCGCTCCAGCTACCATTAGGAAATGTGCGGCCGAAATCTTCATCCCAAGGTGACACCAGCTGGTAAGTGAATCCAAACTTTTGAGAAAGAATTTCTGTAAGAATGTCATCTATGTCTTCATAAATAGCCTGGTCCAATTCTTTTAAAGAGACAATTTTCAAAAATTTTGGAAAATGCATTCTACTTTTAATCTAACCTCTTGACATTTAAATTCAGAAATGGTTTTTTTTTCCTTGTTTGCAATTGATGTTAATTCTGATAGTCGAAATTTTGTTTACATTTAACATTTATGTATTACAAATTCCTAAATACTCAAAAATGATGTTGCGAATGTGGGAAATACTCTACCCACTAAAAAATCAGTTTCGATGCATGTTTGGTATCACTAACCACGTTACTTTCAAATGCATGTTGCAGCTCACATGAACAAACAGCTTCATAAAACGTTTTTTTTTCTTTTTTTAACATGACTTTAAAATTTTCTAAACATGTATTTTACACTAAGCAAATTTCTGAGCAACATCATTGTTGTTTTGTTTTTTTCCTAAATTGCTGAAACCGCCCATAAGCCGATTCAAAAAGTATCCATTGCATCAGTTATTTAAAGGTGATTACAAAACATTTGAAATTTGTTCCGTGAAACTTTTATTTAGTAACATTACTGAATACTTTTCATTTTTTTTTCTCGACAAACTATCCTTTTTTTATACTTTTGAACTGTACTTAGAATGAGGATATAATTTAAAACTCTCTAATGCCACTGAAAAATCTTCTTTTCTCATTTTGAGTACGACTTTCGTTTACACCTATAAATCTGATACAGAAATAACCCCCCCCCAAAAAAAAAAAAACCACAAGAGAAAACTGGTGTTTATCGTATCAAGTAGCTAAAATTTTGTAAAATAACGCACGATAAAAAAGAAATATTAGTCGAACATTCGGAGCGATAATTATCTTTTACATGTATTGTTTTATGAAGTTTTAACATTTTAATCCCATACTAAAGTTATTAAACCACAAATTATAAATACAAATTTTCAGTAAAAAGCTGAGTAAAAACTTTAGTGATGAAACTGTATTCTCACGAACAAGAAACAAGTGCAACAACAATGATTAATGACAAAAACAATTCACCTCTTTTAATGTATTCATTTGTCACAGAACTCTACTTTGAACATTAAAAAATCGATATTCAAATTAAACCTGTTGCATGATTGTAATAAATCGAATTTATCAAACAAAATTTTTTGCACTTCGATCTTAAAGAAGAATATCATAATTTATTTTAAATTTTAAATTCCTCTTTTTTTCTGTATTTTATAAAAATAAAAATGCAATTTTGAAATCTGCTCAAGGAGATGCGCCACGTTGAAAAGCTCTAAACTAACAATTTTCATACAGAAAAGTTGAAAATAAGTAGCGCCGTTCTGTGATTACAGAAAATAATAAAAATGCAGAATATTTTCATTGTATGAAATTACCGCAAATGGCCGGATTCAAATTGACAAACCCTCTTCCGTCAATTGCCATTTCCATTGTCCGAAGCATTTCTCTGTTGCTGGCCCATTGTCAAACCTCCGTGACTAAAATGTAACTTCTACAAGACCGATTTAGTCCCTAAATCGTAGATAATCATTTACCGATGCATTCGATTTAAGTGCTGTGGATATGTAACACAGTGATTTTTATTATTATCTTTCTATATAAAGATATTTTATGCAATAAAATACTGGGTTTACAGCTGTCATTTAAGTTAGTATTCGTAAAATGCAAAACTTCTTTGCATTCCAGTACGAAATTACTTAATGCTGCATTAATGGAACAGTTAAACCAGGATTGATTGCCAAAAGAAAAAAAAATTGCCAACTTAATTTAAGTGTAGACATTTCAGTCGAATACGATCCATTTATCAGAGTCGTAGAACGCTTAGTTTGAAACATAACACTTAAAAATAAGCAAAAGTCCCATGCAATAAAACAAATTTGTATTTTAAAGAAGATAGTAAACAACATTTTTCCGTGTTATTCCAAAATCCCCTGTCCTTCACGAAACAAAAGAGACTTTTAAAAAATTATGTTTGTTGAGGATTTACTAAACGACATTCTTTTAGACTTTATGACACTACGCATTTCCACGAAAGAAAACAAATTTTATTCTTTTGCATTCCATGCACCCATCAAATTTACAAAGTAAAACTTTAGATGGCTTGCAGGGTACGAGAATGCAAATCTCTTATTTTAAATCCTTGAAGTAATGGTGACTAATGCTGAACCACTCGAGGTCATTACGCTAAGCTGCAAGTATTAGAGAGTTAGTTCTGCTGTGTGCTTAGTTCCGTTGCCACTTTATTTCCTTTGAAACTTTTTATCGAATTTTAATCATTGAATACATTGTTATTCTGTAGAATGGATATTATTTTTTTTCCTATTTCATCAAAATAAAGTATTCATTTTAACTATGATAAGAACAATGCATGTAGTATGTAAATCTGAGTTTTACTATATTTTATTCGTGCACCGGAGCTTTTGTTTTTATAGAGTTCACAGGGAAAATGATTGAATCGACAAGGTATTTTACAGGCTTGTTGTAAATTTAAGAATTATGATTATATATTTAGGGATTTTCACAGTTTCTTGATTACGATTTGGTATTCTAGGGATTGTGTCAAGATTTCATATGTAGGGATTGTGTCATGTTCTTTAAGAATGAATAAATACACAGTCTAGTCACATTAATGTGACCACCAACTACTTTTGATGTGAGCGTGAAGTAATCAATCACAGAAGGCAGTTGACAGTATATAGCACTGGAACATATATGAAGAGTGTACGAAAGAATAATAAAATCATAGCAACCGTTGGCTTTTTGCGAAAGCATTTCCGAATCGGCTAATTTTGCAAACTCTTGATATGCCGCCGTGGTAAAAGTATACTCTGCATAGCAAAATGGCACCATCCGAAATCAGCGACGTGGCATACGTAGTGCCATAGATGACAGAGGTAAACCACGACTGCACATATGCGCTCACGCAAATAGACGTGAGATCGTTGAGTAAGCCTACATGAACCAAGATACTACCAACAGTGTTTCCTCAAAGACGGTTCAGCCTCAAAGACAATGGCCAACATTCCTCCGCATAGGATGCGTAGTCAAAGCATCCATTCTGACTACTGTCCATATGTAACGAAGGCTGAAATTTGCACATCAGTACCGGAACTGGACCTCCACTGAGTGGTGACAGGTGGTTATTTTCGATAAATCACGTCTCATGCTCCATCGGACATATACCGATGTTGCATTATGCTCCATACGGCGTGAAACGTCTGACAGCAAACCACCTTAATCGAAATGCTTGCACCATGGATCTTCAACTGCATAACCTGACATAGCTGGTCACTACACGACTTACCATCCCAGTCAACACCTTTTGGCTCTCTTCCTGTACGTATCCCAGAGGTCCGCTGTGAAAAAGGTACTTTCTGTCTTTTGAAATAAGGTCACGTTAATGTGACTGGATTGTGAATAAAGATATGTTTAAAATCCAAATACTTTTAATGCTTAGTTTTGTTATGTTAGTGTAATAGTTATGTAAAAAATCTGATGTGGACAACACATGACTTCCTTGCGCGTCTTATTAAATCAAAAATATTTTCGACCCACCTCATCTAAACTTATTTTGTTTCAAAGAGATAAAATACTGCAGTAATAGTAAGGTTTAGCGATTTCTAGCAAATATTTCGTTATCGAAAGCTGGGGTTCAATTTGAAAGATTTCCTTCTGATACTTAATTGGGCGAAATTTCACCAAAAGCCGACAAGCTTGAGATAGTTTGCGAGATTTTGGTGATAGCCAAAATAGTAATCGACGACAGTCTTTCAATGAATTGATTGCATCCATACTCCTTAAACTATTTAAAGTCATTTGGCTGACCCTGTAAATAAATTCCCAGTCGATTGCAGTCAAAAAGGATATTGAAAACAGTTAGATATTACAATAGTTCTAAATACAAAAGTTCAAAATTCTACGGTTTAAAGTTTTAGATTTATACAAAATACGAAATAATTTTTGGCGCCAAATTTGGTGATATTTCGGCGAAACTCGCCAAAGTCGACGACATATGGCGAAATTTTAAGCATGGACCAAACAATGACAGACTATCGCCAAATTATGCGATATTTCGCCAAAGTTCGCCAAGGATGATGACATGGCGATATTTTGGGCATGGATCAAATGACTGACTATCGCCAAATTTGGCGATATTTCAGGAAAACTCGCCAAGGTCGACGACAGACGGCGAGATTTTGGGCATGGTTCAAACAATGACTGTCTACAATTGTATTATATTGAAGATGTCCATAGACATTAAAGTATTGAAATTCTTTTCGGTGGTCCTGTAAATAAACTCTCCAGTAGATTGGAACCAAAAATCGAGACACAACTAGATGTTACAACAATCTTATATACGAAATTTCATAATAGTTTTTGAGATTTTAGAGTTAAATACGCACACACGTACACCAAAAGTCGCCAAGATTAGTGACTTTTGGCGTAGTTGTTGAGGGAGGCACGTGACCGTGGTCGGAACATAACCTAACTTATATAGTAGGACGGTATTGTTCTTGAAATGGATGGATGCCCCTAAATTTGCCATTGAGCGTAATGTATTGGAAATTTTGTGAGTGTTCCTGTAGCAGAACTATAAATGATAAAGACACTTTTTGTAATGGAGAAATTCATTTGTTAACTCTGAAAAGCATATATCACTTCTGAGTCGTTTGAAATAGCCCAAATACCTCTAAAATACGCTTTAATGAATTTCGGCCCATAGAGCAGAATGTATTTCGAATTTTTTGGGCGGTCCTGTAAATAAACTATCCATTCGATTGAGATCAAAAAAGGAGGTGCACAACTAGATGTTAGAACAATCCTAAATATAAAGTTTCAACATTCTACGACCAATAGTTCTTGAGATATGCGAGTTACATACATACGGCAGGGTTTCCCAAGAACTTCGTTTCAAGAGATCTTAATTCAGTAAATATATCGCTGAAAAAGTAAATCATTATAATCAGGGACGTAGACAGAAATTTTTCATGGGGGGGGGGTTACCGTAACTCACATATATGCATACATGTGTGTGATAAGGGAGTGAAGAATATACATTTTGTATGGCAAAAATTTCCTCATGGGGAGGGGTTATGACCCCTTAACCCCCCCTCCTTGGCTATACGCCCCTGATAATAATGCTTTAGACTGACAGAGCTGGATTTTCGTTTTTTTCTGCATCTAAAGCCAAATCATCTTAATGGAATAGCCAATTTTCAACGAAAATTTGCTCTAATAAGCGGGATGTTCCAATATCCGGGATCACATTGTCTAATTATTGAGTTTTGATACATTGAGAATTTATTAGAATAAGCCGGATATTCCTTTAACTGCCATTCCTTTAAGCAGATGTGACTGCACTTTCTTTTTAAATCCAGTTCTGCTGAAGTGTTAGTGTCGGTGATTTAATTTTGTTCTTACTCCTTGCTATAACACATTTGGTTATTGCAGCATATATATATATATATATATATATATATATATATTGGAAATAGATATTATTTCTTATGTTTGTGGTAAATGTTTATAATGTTCACCGGTAAAATAGATTACTTTTTCATAATGTCGTCTGAATAACGTAGATGGGAAATTTTATCTTACAACTGCGTCACGTGCTTTGCATCTTACAGCGGTAGATGTCGCGTTCACTTACGATAAACATGAAGCCAAAATGGTTACTTCATGTTACAATGCTATCAGTTACGTTTTATATTGATCGTTAAATGTTCATTGCATGGGGAAATGTCGGTCTGTTTGCGAGACCATAGTAAACAAATTCTGCGGTCTTCGTCAGTGCAAGAGAATTTCATTTTTTAGACATTCTGAGTATACATCATGGATAAAAAATTCTTTTTTATCCGAAAAGGGTAAAAATAAGTAGAATTAGCGCAAACAGTAAAAGCAAAGCTAAAATTAAGAAAGAATAAATCAAAATGTACTTCCACTTCACAGCACATTCGTTTTGTGAAATAAAGACAAAATACATATGTTTCAAAATACATTGTAAAGTAAAATGTATTACTTATTAAACTACAAAGTAGAAAATAAGATATAGTAAGTGTAACGTTGACACAACGTGCATATTTTTTTATGAAAAATTATTAATACAAATCCTAATTAATATTGTCTAAATTTAAACTAATAATCTATTGTAAATTTAATTTAAAAGTTTTTAACAATAACTGTTTTTTTAAAGCTTTCAATTTTTCCTCTTAGCCTTCTCAATTACAGCGCATTAAAGTACTTCTAAAGCATTTCCCTCTTATCAGCTGCTTTGAAATAAAATAACAGTTGACGCCAGTTTTCCCTCCTGCTAAAAGAATAATTATAACAACACCTCTTCCTCGTATATTTCTCTGCTCCACTGAAACAGATGTGTTTGCGATTTTCCTCTGCTGCGCAAGAAGCCTATTGCTCGAAAAACACCTGCGAAAATTGTTCCAGAAACATCGCGCTCCCTTTTTCTATAGCAATAGTCTAACGGTCATTCTTAAGCAGTTGGAGAGTAATTTGCGGAGGGGGCAAGCCCCTCACTTCATGTGAGGAGGCTTTTGCCCAACGACACGTAATATGTACCGCGTTCTTACACCACGGGATTCGCATCTACGCCGATCACTTTATTGTGACGGAGGCGTTCGCCCACCGAGGTACCAGGCCGCAGTGGCATCAACACTGTATTATTTTTTATGAAGATGCTCCCCCTAATCATCATGTTTTTTATATGTGATATTTTTAGTAATAGTATGTGACTGCTTATGACATCGACTGAAATCTAATAAGTACATGCTGCATCCCCATCGAGTTTCCTGTGTTTTCCCCAAGAGTACGATCTTCATAATGCCTTTTTTTTGTGTTTCTAAATTTTCTGCGTCTCCGTCCGGTAAAATATGAAGTCGACAAGCGCTAGCAAGATGTGTGTTTTTACACAACGTGATTATGGAGGTCATGAACTATTAGGGTGCATATCTCTCTTGTGAACCTACCTTCGTCTCTTCACGATCATCGGCCAGTGCTTCACCAGTACAAAATGTGTTTTAATTGCAATCATCGGCCAACCTTCTTCAGTATATAATTTATACCAACCAACGCTTGTATTTACGATCATCTTACGACTTACGATCACCACCTTCCACCGTACCTCTCCAAGACAGTGAGCAATAAAGAATATTTTAAAATGTTTCAACCCGACGATTCCCTAAAAGAAATAGCATGGCAACAAAGTGTTCTGGCAAATTGGACGTCGCAATTTTTTCAATATATTTACCGAAAAAATTGCCCCACTATTACTAGTTCGATAAGACATTGAACATAGTAGATGGCTGAAGTGTGAAGGTCCCGGGTTCGGGCATGTCGCGCAGCTGCCGATTTAATGGTCTAGAGTTTTGTCGGTTACTCCAAATGTATTGAAAAATGCACTTTAGAACTCCTTGAAAAGATGCCCCTAGTGTAGGCTTGCAAAAACACAAAATAAAACAACCGAAAAAATTGCACCATAAAACACGGAAAATTTACTAGAAAGTTGGATGCCGGCATAACTTCGGTAAATTCACCGAATTTTCCAGAAGAAAGTCCGTTCATTCGGTTATTTACTAGAATGATGGTTATTAAATTTTCACTGATTACTCTAGGTTATCAAGAGGGCTTTCGTAAATTAAAGTTTGATGACCTTTTTTTTAGTAACAGAGTGTCAAAATTTCTTCTAATTGATGTTTGGTTTAGTTTGGTGTTTACTTAAACACCAAAACACATCTCTTCATTGTATATTGAAATAGTCAAAGAACGCAAGCTGAAAATAAGCTTTCACTACCTTACTAAGGATCAAGTTCCATTATTTCACTAAAGAATACACAGATATGCACCTTCACTCAAAGTTCCGGCTTTGTGTAGGCGTGCTTTGCAAATGTAATTACAAGATCAATCATCCATGAAATTATTTGCATTCCAGTCCCGTTCAATTCAGTCTTAAACTACCCACAGCGAATTTCCCTTTAAAGTTTGCATAGCATAATTTGATGGCATTAAACCGAATTGCATCTACAGTCAGTCAACGTGCTCCACCTAAAGCCTTGGAAATAAGTCTATATTTACGTGATGACGACTGAACCGCAACAGGCATGAGTGCAGCGATTATTTGTTTACTGATCATAGATGTGTTTTGAATTATGCAAATGATATCTCATGACATACGTGAGAGTCGGTGATTTGGCTGGTGTAAGGGGTGAAATTTTGCCGAGTGAGGGAGTAAATTTGTGTCTTAAGGAATAAAAAGTTTAAATTGAAAAATCTTCCCTTTTCACAAAATGATATTTGTAAGATTTTGCTTTGTCTCAAAACATGTTAACTCAAAAAATTATAATTGTAATGGGTGAGATTTTTCTAAATATTCTAAAGCAGTTTGTTTTTGGGAATGAACTTAACCATAGAATTTAGTTGAATTATTTTTTTTTATTTGTTATCTATTTGAAGTTATAAATTATCCTGTTTTTTATGATTCTTTCTGTGCTTGAGGGCGAAAACGCTATCTTTTATACTTATCAATATACTTGTATACTTAGACCAAGAAAATTTTATTGGAATAAGATTAGTTCATTTCGTGAAGAAGATGATTTCAAACATGAAAATAAAATTTACAGATTGTAAATATCAGATGCAAGGCATAAGAACCATTTTATAACACTTTTTATGCATGTTTTGAGTCATACAAATATTTTTTTCGCATGTTGTTAGTTTTTAACTTTATTTTATAATGTGATGCACATATATAGGCAACTTTTCTAATATTAAAACAAGTTTCCTTCGAAGTTAGGCACTTCAATCTGTAAGGAAAAAAAAAAAGTTGCTTAACCCATTAAGCGCCAAAGCTCCCGTTACGGGAACATCTATTACATATTTTTTTTCATAAAATATTTAAGGCAATTTATGAAATACACATTTTATATAAACATTTACACTATAGGGTGTGTTATATAGTGTAAATGTTTATATAAAATGTGTATTTCGTAAATTGCTTTAAAATATTTTAAGGAAAAAAAATATAATAGATGTTCCCGTAACGGGAGATTTGGCGCTTAATGGGTTAAAATAAAATTTCGAATCAGAGTATTATATATGATGTTGCTTTCTCCAAAATAATAATAATAGTAATAATAATAATAAGTTAAACATATCAATTCCATCAAGTTCAGAGATACTCAATACTTTTTTTATCTTTAATACTGTATGGAAGATCATACATTTCTGTCTTACAAAAAATTGCATATTTCTTCTTAGATCCATTCATTTACTGGGAGCATTTTTCATGCGGACATGGGCGTTTGTACTTACCTTCCTAGCACATCTCCTTCCTGCATCGTTGCATTACAGTTAGCAATGCAGCGACAGAAAACACGGAACAGGCGGTCTGAGCGTCCCACTTAGAATGACACAATTGGGGTACACTGCACTGGATTATTGCACTGCCGGTATATATCACCGATGAAAATGAATACAGGTTTTTCTATTACAAGTTCGATTTTAGAAAAATAGAGAAAAAAACTATATTCTTCATTTTAACCGTTCAATACAAAAAAAAAAAAACCAAAAAAACCCACTTTTATCATAGCCTTCAGTATTCGCCGATTGAATTAAATCCCCACCTTAATTATTATGTGGATAACCGATATATATATATGTGTGTGTGTGTGTGTGTGTGTGTGTGACAGCTGGGCTACGGGGAGGTTTCACTGGTCGGTTGAAATTCCGAGGCACAGGGCAGCAACTCCAATCCTCGGCTGTACTCGCTGTTGACGCAGGGAATACTCAGCAGTGTTTACATGATTTTATTGTACCGTTTTTTTACATATTTTCTAGGCGAGAAAGGCCACGAAAACGATAGCTCTCCGGCTGTGCGACACTTTTTATTAACTTTTGAGGACGTGTCACACGACCAGTGCACTTTGCTTTAATTGGTTAATCGCAAATCCGGGCTGCGGTTTTTACATGGATTGTTTTGACTGAACACGGGGACCGTTTATAAGATTACAAAGGAATTGCTAGGGACTGTGTAGTAGTTGCGGAATCAAGCAGTTTTAGATTGCGAATTTCCTTTGTTCTCAACTACGCAATTTAAAAACTTTTTAGTACTTTTGAGTTTTAACACGTTTTTGATTTCGTATGTTAATAAAAATATGTTTAAAATTGTCAAATATTTTCGAGCTTCACGATTTTGTGGAAATGGAATTTAATAATCGTGAAATGGAGAAACAAAAATGGAGTAACCACCCTACGTATTTTTGAATGAAATGCTGAAACTAAATAGAACCCGCAGTGGTCCAGGCGGTTGAAACTCGATTTTCATAGAAACACCGAAAGTGAAGCAGCGCAGTCCTTTTTCAGCGCTTGGAAGTTTGACAGTGTCTCAAGGCTGGACTGCTGTTCGACTGTGCATGATAAAGAGGAATGGCAGATGTGGAATCTTTCGTAGCTCCAGTGTTCTCCAACTTGAAACGGTACCTGATGGGAGTCAATACAGGTGCATGTCTCTCATATGGGATTGGCTCAAAAGACCTGAGACATGAGAACCTATATTGTCGAAACTGGCCAACTTAATGTGTAAACAAAGGGGTGCGTCCCAAAGTCCCACATAAAGTGGACAACACTTCTGCATCTTTACTGTTGTCAATGTGTACAAGCAAGTGCCCACCATTTAAAAAACAGATTAACAAAACTACTGAAAATAAAATAAAAAAGTTTCATATATCATTACACTAAAAAAGAAGCATTTTGTTTAACTCTTTAGGGACCGTATCGGCCGTGTCGGCTCGCCCATGTGTCCCCGAAAGGGCCCAGCCGTATTGGAACCAGTGCTTTCCCTCCCGACTCGGGAGTTATTGATTAGGTTACACCCCTTGAGGTTTGGGAACTTAAGGAAGAGGGGTAACGGGTAATCAGCGTATCCGACCTCTAATCAATCATCATGGCGGTAGTAAGCACACTGAAAGTAACTATTCAGTGTGCAAATACCTTGTCGAAAGCACTTACAATAGATCACTTCGGATTAGCACAATAGGAGGTCTTTCGCCCTAACTGCTGGTCAAGAAAGGGAGGTTCTGCACTGTCAAAACTCAGTGATAAAGGAACCGCTTTCCTCCGATGGGGGAAGACATTTTTCGGCCGTTTCCTTGGGGAGAAAGGTTAAGAGATTTTCACGGGCCTGGGTTCTAAAGTGTTAACTAATAATTCTATCCCTGTTATTTTTAATATTGCTATTATTATTGTGAATGACACGAAAATCAGAAAAACTCAATCCTAGAACCTACAGTGAAATCCGGTTTAGAGGAGGAAATGGGCAAGCCCATTAAGCCGGATTCATACTGGCCGTACCGCACCGCTAAGACGCCGCAATGACGTCACGTGGCGGAGCAACACGGCGCCCGCGCGGCGAGCCCAGAGGGTTTGCGCATTATCTGGCGAGAACAGATATTCCGCAGCGATCGCAAAGCTACAGCCAATTACAGAAGAGCTTTTACAGCTACAGCCAATTACAGAAGAGCATTGGTGTATTTACTTGCGGCACCGCAAGCTCGCCGCGCGAACAGCCAACGGTCCAAAACGGCGAAACTGTACGGTATGGTTGCGGTGCAGCGCGGCAGATATGAATCCACCTTTAGTTGATGGGGCTGGCGGTTAGATGTACGCTTGCCGCTAATTTTTTCGGGCGCTATTTTGAGGAGGTAAAGCTGCATTCACATTAACCGTTCCGTGCCGCTCAAACTCCGCGCTCATATCCTCGATAACAACAATAATTTTAAAAGTTCCGTGGGCTATATTTCAGTATATTACAGATGATCATAGATTACTGTATTTTAATGTCACCAGAATACAATCACATGGAGATGAGCAAGAGGCGACAGCTGGCTTTTTTGACGCTGGCTTTTTTGGCTTTTGACAGCCAAATGACAGCTGGCCTCCGCTGTAGGGGACCCCTCAAATATAGGCTACCGCTGGCTTCCGAGACCCAAAAAAAACATGACTAGGTCAGGCCACCGCTGTAGTCCCCTCAAAAATATGCTACCGCTGGCCCTTTGCGAGACCCAAAAAAAACATCACTGGGTTGGCATCCGCTGTAAGGGGGGCTCCCCTCAAAAATATGCTACCGCTGACTCTTTACGAGACCCAAAATAAAACAACTTGCCATATAGCATATCATTGAAATAATCCAAAAATATTTGATAGATGTAAAAATTATTGTCTAATAAATCAGCCAAAACCCGGATAAGTCGGGTTTTCCCTAGTTAATTCGGGTTTTGCCTAGCGCTGGATGTTAAAACGTGGTTTCCCCAGTTAATTTGGGTTTTGACTAATATCGGGTTTTCACAGTAACACATAAACTTGTTTGCGAATTTTATTTTACAGTAAAATACCGCAAAGCCCCCCCCCTCCCCAATCTTCAAGGAAAATGGCGATCTATGGCGGCGGATAAACGGTAAAAGTCAGAAAAATACACCGTTCAAGTACTCACTTTATCTTCAAGTGAGGCTAGATTCATACTATCCGTTCCGTACCGCTATGACGCCGCGATGATGTCACTCAGAGAAGCAAAGCGGAGAGCATTGTTCTGACGTCACACTTCTCTGACGTGTGACGTGATTTCATTGGTGCATTTACTGCGGCTCCGCATGCTAGCGCGTGGGCAGCCAAAGATTCAAAACGGAAAAGGGGTGCTGAGGGCAGCGGACAGCGGACGGTGGGCTGAGGGCGGGGGGCTGAGGCCTCAGCGGGGGGCTGAGGGCTGGGGGCAGCGGACGGTGGGGCTGAGTGGAATCTGAGAGGCATGGATCGGCCAGTATGAATCCAACCTGAAGGGGGCGTTTATTAGTATTTTAACAGGAAACGAAATGCACAAGATAAGCGAGGAGGGTGTTTACTAGAGAGGTCGCATTTGCTGTGTTTTAACGTATTTTATTTTTTCCTAATTCATCTTTATAACTTCACTGTAAGATATAATCCATACTTGTGTGGGGGCTTGCAAATGCGTGTACAAGATCACTCCATTCAAAAATTGTTTGCATTCTGTTACGAGGCATTCCAACACCGGAATCCAGCAGTGAGTTTCCCCCTCTAAAGTTTGTCTAGCGTAATTCAGTGTCATTTAATCAAATTACGTCTACTGTCAATCAGTGCGGAGATTCTCTCTAATGCCTTTCAAACTGTCTATATGTACACATAATGACGACTCAATCGCCCTTGTCTGATGATTGTTTGTCGATAAATCATAGACTATTATGCGCTTTGAATTATGTATATGTATATATATATATGTATGTGCGTGTGTGTGTGTGTGTATTCATTCCATTATGACGGAAGCAATAGAGACTTGGAGACTGAGTGGTGAGGAATGATGTTCTGCAATTTGTTTTGCCATAGTGAGTACATACTTTATAAATTATGTTTTTTTTTAATAGTTTTAGAGTGTGTCAGGATTACATACACTTTAAAATGCGAATACTTCCTAATAATGCATTTTAAAAGCCTATGAAGTCATAGTACATGGTTGGCACTTCAGAGGCTTCGAAAATACGTTCTATAAATCTAAAGAGATAAAATTTGAACTACATTAATACTAATTTGAACTACTAATGTAAATGATGCGCTTGCCGTATATAAATTTAAAAAAGTACCAAAATTCGTCAACAGGTCGCGCTATAACACAATTGGTTTTGTTTAGATATATTGAAAATCATGTATTTTCCTTTGTAGCGCATGCCTGTTAGCATTATTCATTGGATGTACAAGAAGACTGATTGTGCACGAGCATTAGTACTTTTTGCACATCATGCCTACGTTGAAAAAAAAATGAAAGAAAGAAAAAATAAAGAAAGCGCTACTGGCAAAATGGTTCAACATGAACCAGGATAATTCCGTTACAGCTGTAAAAGATCTGCATTGTATGTAGAAAAAACGTCCAATGTCTCCTTTAGACTCCAGTGGTCATGCTTGGACTACACAAGATGCTAAAGGAATTCGAAAGAGCTGATCAACTTGGAATTCCTTAGGCAGAGAATGAAAGCAAATCCGGTCTTCTATGCTCGAAAATGTTGCTCGCTACATTGGTCACAGAAGCCAGCAGTCAGTTGGTAGTGTGAGGGTTCCAGCTGTTTCCCATGTAACCAACTAAATGTTTTATGTGCATTACAGTGCCATCTATTTGTAAGTTTCGGTACTATTTTTTTTTATGTCAAGCTCATAATTAGAAATATTTCATCTTTGCTGTGTTAAAAGTTTTGTAAGATGAATAACTTATCTTTTGTGAGCAGAGTGAAGCACAATGCAAGTTCAGTAGAAACTTTTTTGCAAGTTTTAAAATTTGATCTTTAATAGATGACTGTAAAACTTTTCATATAAAAGAAATCATTAAGAAAGTTGTTATGTGTAGCATAATTTCCCTTTGTACTACTTGTAGAAGGAATCATCGTGCTTTTTAAACTTTTAGTTGCATTTGAGTACCTATAAAATCTATAATAATTTAAAATATATTCATTAAATATGTCCATTTTTATATCGTAACAGTACTAAGCTTATAGAATCGAATGTGCTTTGCCGTCCATTAACTTAAACATCAAGGTGCTTTGAAAAGAATGCAATATTAAGAAGATTCGGCACCATTTGACCAATTATAATCACTGTCTTTTTAAATAAATGTTACTTACCTCTTGTAGTTCTTAGGATATTATTAAACAAAATAAATTTCACCTGATAAAAATCTTAAAATGACTTAAAATTTGATTTTTTCAATTAAGGTTTTTTAATTATTTCTCCTCTTTTATTTATCAAATCTGTGCTACTAAAACATTTTGTTACACTAAGAATAGCATTCTTTAAAACTTCAGGGATAGATTTTGGTATTAATGAATTTATTTGTGAGAAAAGAAAATAACTAAAGTTTGCATTTATGGTAAAATCGAAACGGGATACATAATTATTCGCACTTCTTTTGAAATTCTATTTCCACAATATGTAGAAAAGTAATCCCTAATTCTATAAAATAAAATAAATCATATTGAACTCACAAAAAATGTTTTAAGTTAAATAACATACATATCTTGAAGTTTTACCATATCCAATACTATGATTTTGTAAAATCTAAAACTGAGAAGACGCTGTTTAAAAAAAGCGCATTTAAAACGCTAACGGTAAAGTTAAAACAATTAAATTATTTTTTTTTTACAAAATTTATATTGATCAGATCGTTTCGAATTTATGCTGAATCATACTAGATGTGACAAACTACATTTTAAGCACAAAATTGAAAAATCTTTTCAAATATCGATAATTTCCATTAGACAATTGCAAAGCCTTCTTCAAAAGGTCAAGAATTACAAACTTAAACTAAAATTAAACTCGCAGTTTGTTATTTGTATCTTCAATAAATAAAGGAACTGGGTACTTCATTTATTTAATCGATGTTAAAGTGGCTTCTTTGAATATAAATATTATTTAACAAAAGTTATTATAATTAAATATTCTCTATCAAAAGTATGTGAATCTATAGAAATTTCAAAATTTATGTAAACAGTTTTATATTTTAGATAAACAAAAATTCCTTAGAAGGATTTCTATTTTAAACATTCCAGCAAAATTGAACATTATATACTAGTGCTAGCTTTTCCTCTAAAATATAAAGTACGTGCTAAGAAAAGAATAGGAAAGTATTTAATTTTTCTGTTGCACAGACACAGAAGAAACTTTATTAGAGTATTTTTCTTCCCAGTGATGTACGAAGAGTATTTTAAATACGCAAAAACTGGTAATTAATACTACTTAGTAGAGTATATGTTTACATCAAGTAAAACCTGGTTTTAAACATTTCTGTACAAAATTTCTAGTTTTGATGAATAAACAGGCAGCTTAAAATTCTCCAATATGAAAAGAAATATAAAAAATATTATTTTGTGTCATTTACGACTAATTTCAATCACTTTTCTTAATCAGTTTGCTTTTAATAGTGATACAAATAATAATATTTTTCAAATTAGTTTTTTTTCTATTTTTTAACAAAAATATCAGAACAAATACATTTAAAAGAAACATTCTGTAACTTTATCTTCAAAACACTCTTTATTACAATAAAAGAAGTTAATTACATACACATATTGCAAAGCTTAGTTACTTCAATTTTTTACAAACGAGGCAGTCGTGGGAAGTTCGCTTTTAATTTTAAGCACTGTGGATAGCAGAATTTCTGATATTTCATTTCCAGGTGATGTAGTTTAGACAATTTGAAAGCACCCATTGATACTCGACAGTTAATTTTTATTCTTTACATTTCAATATTTTTCTAAAAATTAATTTGTGAACTGAAGAATCAGGAATTTCAAATAAAAGTTTATAGTTTACTGATTTTTTTTAAATGAAGACCTTCAAGCAATTAATTTCGAATATTTTTTTAAATCATCTCCGTACTGTGCATATGCACTACTGGCCAAAAGTATGGCAAGTTTCAGAAATGTAACCCTTTTCGTGATTAAGCCCCCTTTCCCCCGTCAAAATTAAAAATCGAGATAATTAATATTTTTTTAATGTCAACATGTTAAATTAATTACTTCAAAGACAAGATAGCATTAAATTAAAGAACAAAAATAGTTATTTAATTTATTGAAAAATTAGCATAAAAAATATATAGGTTATTATAGAAATCATAATCCATTTTGGCTAGCCGGAATAAAATTAAATAAAATTAATTTCAAGTTATTCTGCAAAAAGGGATAGTAAATAAATGCAATTGAACTACAGATCCTTTATTATGTTCCTGGGCAGCCTTGACTTTGATCACAACAGTCAGTCTCTTAGAGCTGGAATCCACAATGTTTTACAGCACTTCCTTCGGTGTTTCATGGTGCCAACTTAAATTATTGGTTCCTGGAGCTCTTATTTTGTTTTTTGGTGATTTTCAGATGTATTCCTTCCAATTATACTACATATATTCTCAAAAATATTTAAATCTGGCAAATTTCCTGTCCATTTTTTTTCTGGGCTTATTCTTGAAACGATGGTTAGATTTCTCAAACTTGCAATACTTTTGGCCAGTAGTGTATATGTAATATACGAGTGTCGTCCGAAAGGAAGTTTCTCACGGCCGATAAAAAGGAACGAAGTATTATTATCTGTAAAAATTTATTGCAAAAGATACAGGAAAATTCCAGGTACTACTCAATATTAGAATAACCTAAACTTTAAAATTTTTCATACCGAGGGATCAGTTTTTGTAGTCCAGTGTTACAGAAGTCTGCCGTCTGCGAAGAGAGTCAGAATGTCAGAAATGTCAGAAATCTTCGTCAATCAAAAATTCATGGCCGGACAAGGTGGTTACCCTTCTTTATAATACAGATCTTGCTTCCAGTGGCTTCCACCTCATGAAATTTCTGTCCGGGCATCACTTTTCTACAGACAAAGACTGCAAACAATTATGATATTTGGCACTTTTCTCAGGTGGCAGACTTCTATGATACTGGACTAGAAAGGCTTATCCGACGACATGATAAATGTTACAGTTCAATTCGTTATTCTTTTGTTGAAAAGTATCTGAAATATTGATGCATCTTTTGCAATATTCTTTTCTAGGTGATAATGTTTTGTCCCTTTTTATTGGACGTTGGAATCTCACTTTTCGCACGACCCTCATATATACAGAAAATTTTAAAGCAATATTTTTAAGAGAAAGTGTACCAGTAACTGAAAAAAAAGGTGCACAAAGATATTTCTCTGAGTAAGATGAAAATTTTTATAAAATACAGGAATGTCACAATTCCCACCCGGGTTTGGAAGGCTCATAAAAAAATATGCATTACCAATACTGCAACAAAGTTGACTTCATTTAAAAAGAAATGTTACAAGTTTTGTTTCATAAATTTTCAATATGTGAACCTTTCGTTATGCGGCAGATATCAAGTTTAAAGTCAAATTCTTCCCTTCCCTTACTCGTTTTAACATATCGCGATCAATGGTAGCAAATGCGGTTGTGATCCTTTGGCGCAAATTTTTTAAATCATGGGGCATAATGGCACGAACAAGTGATCTTTTATGTAACCCCATAAAAAAATCGCATGGAATTAGGTCCGGAGAGGGAGGTGGCCACGGAAGAAGGCGATTGTCGTCGTCAGAACCTCGACCAATCCAACGACGAGGAAGCTCCTTACTTGTGTGACAAAACTTGTAATATTTCTTTAGCCAGTAAAGTCTACTTTGTTGCTGTATTGGTAATATTTATTTTTTTATAAGCCTTCCAAACCCGGGAGGCAATTTCGACACACTCTGTATATATATATATATATATATATATATATATATATATATATATATATATACATATACAAGAAGCTTGTTATTTGGGAAACAAAATTTGTAATTTTTTTTTCAGTAAAGTCAACTTTTTTCTGTATTATTTGTTTATTATATTTTATAAGCCTTCCAAACTCTAGAGGAAATTGTGACACACCTTGTTTTAAACATAAAGCTGTTTTGATAATATTTAGATTAATTTGGCAAATTAACTGCTTACTTATATTCGTTTTCTTCCGGGAATTGGTGTAAAATCTTTAAACGTTTAGAATATTTTAAACAAAAACCATTATTCATAAATACGATAATGTCGAATTAAAATAAGAGGAGATTATTTTTCACCAGTTGTTAGTCAAATTAAATTACTCATAATGCAATTTCTAATATCCCTAACCAGGTTCCAATATTCATGTTTGCTCATATGAATGATAATTTACACATTTTATCTTGAGAATTGTTCTCTGTTGTTCTCTATAAAGTAATTTTGATTATTTTTATTATTCCATTGCATAAATAAGGATTGCTTTCAGTATGCCCAAAGCGATTTTTTTCTGATATGCACAAATAATTTCCCAGGTACAGGAACTCGAAATATAAAATGTGTGTAATATCGCTCACGAAGCATACTATTAAATGAGAAGGAATGTTTCGTAAATTGCTAACTTTCGCACATCTAGTCGCATACATACAGATTATTGCCAATATGTTTATTAATATGTTGAATTATAATGATCTATAACGAATAATTCGGTAATTACCATATTTGTATATTAATATTCGAGAAATATCTGGTTTTCTCATGTGCTCAGGTATGAATATTTTTATTAAATGTACGGCGTAACCAAATGAATTAAGCACAGCATTTCGTTTCATGAACCTCATCTCGTTTGGCAACACCATTATGTAATTTTAATCTACAGCACACAATGCTTCCAGTTGCTAGATTCGGTTTTTTGGGAAAGATCAGCACTAAAGCAAAATTACAAAGGTTTCATTCGCAGTAATTTTATTCTGTGGTGTTCTGCATACTGCCAAATCTGCCACGGCAAAATAAAAAACATGAGACTGAAGATTTACGATAGTTATTTTCCAGGTAGGAAGGAAGTACATTTGGAAAATCTTTCCATTACCATTATTTGGTTTGAATTGTAGTTGTTGGTCCCACAGCTCTGTTTTTCAACATAAGAAAGAACTGTTTAAGTATGTTATGCTTCTTACTAATATGATTCTGCAATATCCACGCATACACACAAAGTGACTAATGTTTTTCATTGTTAGTATGAAACACGATTGTGACAATTTCTTGATGACATCTGTTCTTTTAATTTGTGGGTTTTTTTTTTTTTTTTTTCATCTACAATTTTCACCAACTTCATCCAATTTCTGCAGACCACTCAACTCATGATGGAAGAGGGCTTTTCATGGAGAGCATGTTTGCGCGTTTTGGCGAAGTTATCCAACTGAACACTCAAAGTGGACCCTATTGTTATCTGCAAAACAGAAATAGAGATAAACCGTACGATTTGAGCTATAGTACTTGCACAAGAAATAAACATGATAATGTTAGGTTTCAGGCAAAACGTCAGGATCTGAATGTTATGAAAGGAAAATTGGGTATAATGAAATGAAATAAAAGAAAAAAACAATAAGAAATTCTCTGTGAGCACAGATAGCTTAACACGAATTTTTATTTCTGTTCATGATTTTTTTAAACACTTGTAAGCTATATATATATATATATATATATATATATATATATATATATACATATTATAAACTTCAAGGTATTCTGAATCATAATGAAATACCTAAATTTTCTAAGAATTAACCCTCCGAGCGGTTGTGAAATAAAATCCCGTCCACTCACTTCATTCCAGTTTTCACTGTAATTTATCTACAATTTAAATTATTTACAACGCTCTGGTATAAGAAAAAACTTGATATTAAAGTTTTTAAGCAATTTCGGAGCTTATTTTTAATAATAAAAATTATTGGAGAAAACATGTTTTAAAATTAAAAGAAAGTTACACGTAAAAAAAAAAAAAAAAAAAAAAAAAAATATCAAAATATCATTTACAGACTTGCCCGATAAAAACTTACCGAAAGATTATACAAATCAATTAAAATAAGCTTTATATTTCAATAAATATTATTTACTAAAATTTACTTTCGTATGTTATGGTATCAATATGGGTAACGAATGCTCAAAAACTAACACTAATTATATATCGTTTCATATACCTAATTTTGTTTCGTGCAGCTGTCTGTGCTCAAAACACTTAAACAATAGTGTAGATCTTAACATAAAATAGCAATTTAAGCGATTTTTTCACAGATAATGAAAGATATAAGAAAATGACAAATGCAAATTTTCCTCATTTTCAGAAGAAGGACAGAACACCTCCTGATTAAAACCGCATGACGCCATGCCTCTAAGTTTTCAAAGTTGCTGGCCGACTAGGGGACTCATATTTCCTAATAATAAAGAATCAAGAAATATCTTATTTTTATTCTTTTTTTTTTTTTTTTTTTTTTGAAGCACACATTGTTGTTCTGTTTTCCTTTTGCATTCAAAGTGCTGAATAAAATTCATCTTTTTTTTCCTTTCAAACGTGTGTAATTTTTTTTCTCGTATAGCCCACAACGTCTGTCGAATATGCATCATCAAAACAACTCCCCATTAGCAAGTTATACCCACAACCTCAATATCCTTTAATTTGTTTTGACCAGCCTGCATTTTTCTACTTGTTTAAAAAAAGGGTGCTTCAACTGAAATATATTATTTGAAATATAAATAAAACAATGAATTTTCATGCGCTGACAAACTTACGCAAAATTTATAATGAACGTAATTGCTCGTAACTTACCTATGTCAAATATAGAAACATCCATGGTATGATGAACATTACTAAAGTTCTATAAAAGTGGAAGATTCTGTTTTGGGCACTGGTGTAGTCTGTAAATAGAAAACAATCTCAGTTAGGAAAAATTTTGTTAGAATATTTACAGAATGTTTGTTGTATAATGTAAAACATACTGTATCTTTTTGCATAAAAAATTTACAATTCCTTTATTATTTTAGCAGATCTTAACCGATATTCTACACTACAGTCGAATCCACTTAATGGAATAGCCAGTTGTAACAAAAATTTATTCTAATGAACTGATATTTCACAATAGGGGATCACATTGACTAATTCTTACTATTTGGTACATTGAAACATCATTACACTAAGTGGGCCATTGTTTTAACCGATATTCCATTAAGCGAGCTCGACTGTATCTAAACTCCTGAAAATTCAGATACAGCGTACATGTTGACATTCAGTGTAAATATGCCTATTCAGAATGTCCGAAACTCTATTTACAGTTTTAGCATCAAAGTTCATAATTTACAAAATATTTTTATGCGTTGATAATTCCAATTATTAGGGTATGTATTGATACTCTTTAATTTTTCGATTTTAAATATACTCGTTGAGTACTCTCAATAAAATTCCCATTTTCGTAAAAGCCACACCTTCCAAACATCAAATCAATTTCATTATGACCGGAAATACTCAGAGGGGTAAAAAAAAAAACACATTTAGTCTGTTTATCATGTGTGATGTAATTACAATATTTCTGCTACAAAGTGTTCCCACAAGAACAATAAATTAATCGATTGACAGCGAACGTTCGAGAGAAAATTTTCAAGAACTCTTTTCCCCGAGAATAAAAACAAATTTTAAAAATATACATCGGTAATCGATATTTGAGAGTTCGATATTACTACCGACATATTAATCGATATTCCCACAAGCTGGAATTTCAGTATCCTTTCCCGAATAAAACGAAATAAAATTAGAAAAAAAAAATTACAGACAAAACTTTTCCCAGAGAGTGCGATATGTGTGTTGGAGAAAATTGATTTTATAATTCTTCACTTTAAAAATTCAATAAAACAATATATCAGTGGCAGAAGAGCAACTTTTCAATGTCTTTTATATAGATATTTTTTATTCTTTTCTCATTTCTTTTCCTTTTTTTTTTTTCATTGTTGCAGGCTGAAATATGTAATGTGAATGTTTCGGATGCATTTGTTGGGCGTAAGAAAGGAAAGGGAGGGAAGAAGTTTTAAAGTTCGTTCTGCTAATTCGTGTTAAGTGTTCGAATTTTTGACTATTAGCGAATTATATAATGATATTTTCTACAAGAAAATACCATATTCCCAACTGCACGATCTTCGCGCAAATGAAATACCACATCATAAGTACTTTTAGATTCAATACCTAATTTTAATTCAATTAGATTCAATACCCAATACATAAGTACTTTTAGATTTTTTTTTTTTATATTTTAGTAACAATTATTATTATTATTACCAAATCAATTTCATTGAAGATGGAGCAAATTATTTAAGCTGGAAAATTAAAACATCTTGTTGTTCACTTGCCTTTTGGATTGCACTGTAATCGAACTTAATAGTTTACTTACAAGATAACCTCAAAAAGATTTTAAATACCCGATGTCCCAGAAATTCGTAAGCAAAATTGTAGAGGGGATACACAACTTACAGTTAAGAACCTCAATTATCGAAGAAAGCATGGGCGGAAATTGATAGGGGGCTCTGTACTCGAGCTCTCAAGGTCGGCTCGTAAGGCTTCTTCATTGTCGCAACTACCAACGTTTATGGTTTTTTCTGAAGATCATCTATAACAACTTTCAAACGCTTTATTTAAATTAAAAAAGATTTACTAAAACATCAACGCATTAAAATTAGTCATATATTGAACATTTTTATTCTACAATAAAGCGTTTCATACTACATTCTGTGTCGAGGCCTTATTGTGTCTTTTTTATCACGGGACGGTGACATTTCTGCCCATGTTCTCGTATGCAATTATGATTACTAACAGTTTTCCCTACCTTCATTCCAAGGTACCTGGTATATTAATTGTTTGGGCCGTGCTCCAAATCGTCCCAAATGTCGCCACACTTGGCGACAAATTTTGCGCCGAAGATAATTTTCCAAAATTGAACCCGGCGTGAGAATTTCTCTCACTTAAACTGAGAAATTGTCAAACCTGAACGTTATTGATGTGCATTATCCCACTTCCGAATAAGTTTAAACGAAGTGAATTTCAAAAAATGTCTAATTCCAATAGGTGTACAAGGAATTCGCATCAGATTTTTTTATCATAATTATTTTGGTAATACAACATTTCAGTAGAAATGCCTGACTATGTAAATCTCTTTGCGGAAACCTGTGACATTTTACACTCAAAAAAAACTTTTTCAAAGGATCACTTTAATGATTGATGCTCGTTTACTTTGCGCAGTTTGTGTTACGTACAAAATTGAATCTCCGGGCCATCATATATCATCCCGTACGATGCGCATTTTCCCTGGTAAATCTTTCTTAGAGCCCATCCTCCCTCCCCCTCCCCCCCCGCTTACCTAACCTAACCAGCAGAGCCATAAATCATTAAAGGAACGAGGAGGCCTGCTTTACCAAACTAATAAGTCAATAAATTCCAGTCAGGTTCCATTTTATAAGATTTTAAAAATAGCAACAGGAGTTTGAAGCTCGATCGAAATCGATTAGAGCAATATATCATTCGCATGAGGTCGATCTGTCCATTTCCGGTTGGCTTAACAAATATTGTTGAACTCGGATAGAATATGGAGCGATAGAAAGATGGATCAAGTCAAACGGCGGCAATGATTCCCTTTCTGTGCTGTTGATATTGATGGAACGAATAGGTTATAGCGCATATGGCGCTAAAATGCAGGATGTGTCACAATTCCTTCCCGGGTTTGGAATACTTATAAATATTTATATATTACCAATAAAGCAACAAAGTGGACTTCATTAGATAAATAAATGTTACAAGTTTTGTTTCATAAATGTTCAATATGTGAACCTTTCGTAATTCGGAAGATATCAAGTCTAAAGTCAAATTCTCCCCCCCCCACATTCACTTTAATATGTCGCGATCAATGGTAGCGAATGCAGTTCTGACCTTTTGGAGCAACTCTTTTAAATCACGTGGCATAGGGAGCACGAACACACGATCTTTTATGTAACCTTATAAAAAAAATCCCATGGAGTTAGATCAGGAGAGCGAGGTGCACAGTAAAAAAATTCAGAAACGTTACATACCTATAGCGGAAAGGTTTCCGAAAGTATAGCGTAACCTACCGATGCTCTACTCGAACTCACGATTTCGGAAACATAACCCATATTTGGGGGGTAAAGTATTTACGTTTCTAAATAGTTTACCCGCATGGTTCGGAAACGTTTCCGCAATTTTAAACTACAAGAGCTGCTCCATATTTTTTGGGGTAACGTTTCTGCATTTTTTTTTTTTACCGTGGGCCACGGAAGTAGGCAATTGTTGTCATCAGAACATTGACTAATTCAGCGACGCGGAAGCTCGTTATTTGTGAAACAAAACTTGTAATGTTTCTTTCTCCAGCAAAGTCAACTTTGTTGCTTCGAAACCCATAACTAGTATTGTACTTTTAAGTAGCATTTGTGATATTTCTTCATTCTGAAACATCCAAATGATACTTTATCGAATGATTGAAAAACTGCTCTATCATTCGCAGTCATATAAGTCAGTTGAATGGAGTTTTGTACACGCATTTTAATTGTTCACTATTAAACAGCTACATTTTTCTTTTTATACCTGAAATTTCGGCGCTTGAATCTTTCCAAGCAGACAATTATTTCAGTGAGGATAACAGATGTGTGTTTGGTGATAAAACGTCATTTCTATAACTATTACACCTTAATCGTTCTTCACTCGGTATAATAATCAAACATCCTTCGAACAGAAACTATCAAACTAAACTAACTTAACAATTTAGGGAAGAGCATTAAATTTGTTGAAAGTTTAAATCCCCTTTCGATTATGAAACTTAAATCTTTGCATTTTCGATAGATCGGATTATTATTGCATAAGATATAACATTCTATCAAGATATGCATATGCATATTGGGTATAAATTTATTAAAACGTAATCTCTCCAATATTGGTAAAAGTGGTTATTTTCTACTTTTGAAATAGAAACCCAAAACAACTCATACTGTCTCTCGACATCATGCACAACTATCACCCAAGATTTCTTCGGAAAAAACAATTTCTACGTATCATTCCAACCAAGAATTTCGATCTCAAAAGACGAAACGAAAGATTTCTCAAATATCAAAATCATCACACACAATACTAGAGCTAAGCAGAAACATCCTTGCAAAACCAACAAATCCCCATCCTCCTCCCATAATCGCCGCTAATTAATAAGAAGTTTCCTATTGTTTTAACTCTCGCAGACATGTCCTGACATGTTTACAATGACTGCAGCGTTATTTAAATCCCAATCGAGTTTCGCCACGTGCCCTTAACGACTGGAGGGAAAGCATCTCCGCTAGACTGTTTGAGAAACGCATTCGAATGTAGACAAATGACCCCTTTAGCCAGTTTACCCGAGGCAATATTAGTCTAAATAATTAAAATCGTCGGTTCGCAAAAGTTTCCAGTAACAGAAAGGGCCTGATGTGTATTTAAACATTTGAGAGCATTGCAGAAATTTCCTGGAGGCCCCTGTTATCTGTGACGTTCCAGGAATGGCCTAAATGGCAGATTTTAAGCTGACTTTGTTTAGATACTGTCCAGATACGAGAAAATGAAATGCAAATGTAAGTGAAAAGTGAAGCGATTGGAGCTCTATGTTCCAGATTATCGCTGTTCGGGAATGCACGTAATGGCTGTGCATCGTATTTCAGTATAAGATTGCAAAGGGGCATGTGTCAGAGAAATATTTATTCTGTAGATTAATTTCTTTAAAGTATTATTAAATATGTAAAGCACTGATGCCATGTATAACACTAAAGTTGCCAACAAATCAGTGAAATAAAATATTTTTAGAAGTTCGGAGCGTGATGTTAATATATTTTTAATTAATATGAATTTCGCTTTTCTATTCTAAATTTAATATTTTTTCACCATTTCCTTTTTTATTTCCCAATTGTTTTTCTATTTAAACCTGTTACTCCAATTTTAAAATAAATAGTTTTGTGATCTCTTCTACTGCTGCAATGTAATTCTTCATTGCGTCTCTAACTGTCATATGGTTGGGTAATTTGGCAACAGCTAGTTTTATGTCATGACGTTCCGTAATCTGGCAACAGCCGTGTTTCTGTTCTCAAGTCGCAGAATAAACATCTATCATCTCGAACCTGCGTGTTTTTGTTTGGACTCCTTACTATAAGACATGGTGTCAGAATAGAAGTGAAATTTATTGGTGATAGTTTGTTGTAATATATTAGTTATTAGTTTTTAAAGGAAAGATTAGTTTTATTTATTTAAAATATGCCGAATAATACGAACGAATCTGTTGCTGCACGTCTTCCACGGGAGTTGGAAGTTACCGATGATGGAATGTCGGCGAAATGGAAACTGTGGAGGCAGACTTTCGATTTTTATGCAGTGGCTACCCAGTTGAATACTAAACCAGCAGAGGTTCAAGGGGCGACATTTTTGTCTGCTATAGGACCGGCGGCTATTGTTATTTTTAATACCTTCGGCTTAACTGAGGAAGAAGGGAAGTGTTTGGATATTATTAAACAAAAATTTGATTCTTACTTTAGTCCCCAACAGAATGAAACCTACATGAGGTATATGTTTTTCACATGTATTCAAGGTAAGCAAGAAACTTTTGATTGTTATTTGACTAAGTTAAGAACAAAGATTAATGACTGTCATTTTTCAACTTTGCAAGACAGTTTGTTGCGAGATCAAATTGTTCGTGGCATTTGTTCGGACAAGGTCCGTGAATTATTATTATCAGAGAGAGAGCTTAATTTGCAAAAAGCTGTCGATATTTGCCGTGCCAGCGAACAGGCTACTCTTCAGTTAAAAGAAATGAATGTGATTGCTAGTTCTGGTGAAAAAGATATTTTATCGCTGAGAAAATTGAAATCTAAGCAAAAAGCTAATGTTAAGTTTCCAAATTCGAAAATGCATGGTTCTGTAAAGGAAACTAAAGTATGTTGGCGTTGTGGAACACAACATGAATATAGGAATTGCCCAGCTTTTAATGTAAACTGCAGAGCCTGTGGAGCAAGGGGGCATTTCGCCCGGCAGTGTGAATTTAAACGTAAGAATACTAATCTTTCTCAGAGTAAAAGGGTGCACGAAATAAGAGAAAATAATAGTGAAAATGATGATTTGTTGGACTATATTCCGTATACGGTGCTTTGTTTACATGTCAATGGTTTGTTTACAAATCATTGGCGAACAATCTTACGCGAGAGTGAGCGATGCACCGCCAACTGCCGGTGGTAGTTGTGACTGGCAACCATAAAGAATATGTGTTTCGTCAGGTTTGGGAATTTGAAATTGTTTGCGTTATTGATGGAAGGGAATGAAATGTGTTATGTTAATATAAGAAAAGAATTTGTGGGTGTTTGTTAGAAATATAGTACGTTATAAGCCGGTGGGTGTTGGGGACATTTCTGAGCGGTTATTTACCAAAAAAATAGAGGTAAGTGTTCTTTTTTTAACGAATCTTTCGATGTTTAATGTTTTTAATGTGAATTTTAAATTGATATTTGAAGTGTTTATGTTTTCGTAAGTGCTATTTACGTGCTATTCTAATCATACTGACTCTCTAATCATACTGTTGCTTTTTTTAGTTATAAGAGGTGTACAACTAGGTTGTTTAATCCACCGATGTTTTTTTGAGTTGAAAACGGGCCAGTGTTTGCCCAGTTTACATTAGCTGTACGACTAGGTTGCTTAGTTCACTGTTGTTGTTTTTTTTTAGTTAAAAACGGTCCACTGGTTGCGTAGTTTACATAGCTGTACAACTAGGTTGCTGAATCCACTGAGGTTTTTTTAGTAAAAAACGGTCCACTGGTTGCATAGTTTACATAGCTGTACAACTAGGTTGCTGAATCCACTGAGGTTTTTTTAAGTAAAAAACGGTCCACTGGTTGCATAGTTTACATAGCTGTACAACTAGGTTGCTGAATCCACTGAGGTTTTTTTAGTTAAAAACGGTCCACTGGTTGCATAGTTTACATAGCTGCACAGCTAGGTTGCTGAATCCACTGAGGTTTTTTTAATTAAAAACGGGCCACTGGTTGCCTAGTTTAGATAGCTGTACAGCTAGGTTGCTGAATCCACTGAGGTTTTTTTAGTTAAAAACGGACCACTGGTTGCCTAGTTTAGATAGCTGTACAACTAGGTTGCTGAATCCACTGAGGTTTTTTTAGTTAAAAACAGACCACTGGTTGCCTAGTTTAGATAGCTGTACAACTAGGTTGCTGAATCCACTGGGGTTTTTTTAGTTAAAAACGGACCACTGGATGCCTAGAATGACTAGTAAACATGGCGACAGTCGCTGGAGCTTGGCGGTCGCCAAGCTCCAGCGACTGTAGCCATGTTTACATGGGATGGGCACCGGCTTGTATGATTTTACCGACCAAGGGTCAAATTTAAAATTGATACTGGAGCGGACGGAAATGTTGTCACCAAATCGGTAATGAAGCAATTGCCAGTGACACTTAAAAGTTCTACTGTTAAACGTTTGAAGTCATTTAATAATGCATATACTCCAGTGCTTGGTGAAGTCCAAGCAAAATGTACAATATAAAATAAACCGGTACAGCTGAAACTCATGGTGGTTGACGGTAACTTTAATTGCATTTTGGGATGCAGTACTATTGAAAAGCTTGGTTTAGTTAAACGAAACTTTGATTGTTTGCAATTAAATGAAGTAGAGGTTAGTATACCAGAAAAAATCTATGAAGGCATTGGTTGTATAAAAAATTTTGAGTACGACATTGAAATTGAGGAGGGGGCAGTCTTTAGAATTCACCCTCCACGTAAAATTCCCCATACTTTGCGTGAGACTGTTAAAAAAGAAATTGATTTAATGGTTAAGTTGAAAATTTTAAAACCAGTTACACACCCTACCCCTGCAGTGAGTCCTCTGGTTATCGTTAAGAAGGGTGATAGAGTACGCATTTGCATGGATCCTTCAGACATCAATAAAGTGATTAAGCGAAGGCATTTTCCGCTTAAAACGGTCGAGGATATTGCTGCACGTATTGGAACAGCCAAATATTTTACCCTTTTAGATGCTAAAAAAGGATTTTGGCAACTTCGTGTTTCAAAGAGATCGTCTGATTATTTGACCATCAATACCCCATGGGGCCGTTATTCCTTCATGCGGGTGCCATTCGGATTGGCTTCAGCTCCTGAGATATTTCAGCAAGTTATGGAAACTATTTTATCAGGTTTTGAAAATGTTGAGTGCTCTATGGATGACATTTTACTATGGGCTGATAATCAAAAGGATTTGAGTAGACTAACAGAGAAAGTTATTCAGAGACTGTTGGAGCATGGCGTAAGATTAAATAGAGACAAGTGCGAATTTAAAAAGACCAAAATTAAGTTTTTAGGTCATATATTTACATCTGGTGTAATTGAAATAGATCCCTCAAAAGTGGAAGCTATGAGAAAATTGAAAACTCCAACTTGTGTAGCTGAATTACAGCGATTTTTAGGTATGGTTCAGAACGTTTTTAAATTTATTCCAAATTATTCTACAATTTCAGAACCTTTACGAAGGCTACTTCACAAAAACGTTATATTTGAATGGTCTACAGATCAGGAGGAGTCCTTTCAAAAATTGAAACAGGCTTTAGAAAATACTCCAAAATTGGCTTATTAAGATGTTAAAAAGCCTGCAGTTGTTTCGGTGGATGCAAGTTCTTACGCTGTTGGAGCGGTCCTTTTGCAAGAAAATAGGCCAATTGCTTTTGCGACTAAGGCTTTAACACCTGCTCAGCAACGCTACCCTCAGATTGAAAAGGAAGCGTATGCTATTAGATTTGGATGCAAAAAGTTCCACGATTACATTTATGGAAAATCTGTCATTATAGAGACTGATTATAAGCCATTGGAAGCTATAGCTAAAAAACCACTTCAATCGGCACCACCTCGTGTACAACGTTTCTTATTTGATGTTCTCCAGTATTCAGCGAAAATAGTTTATAAGAGTGGCAGTGATATACCCATACCTGATGCCCTGAGTCGTGATTGCATAACAGATTCAGTGCTGGCAAATAATGAGGAGGAGGAAATTTTTGAAGTTGTTTTAGACGTTACTCTTCCAATGTCCACGTTTCCAGAACTTTCAGCTGCAGTGAATAACGATGAGGAATTACAAAAGCTAAAGTGTCTGATTCTTAATGGATGGCCTGACACGGTTCGGGAAGTTCCGGAGCAACTCCGAAAGTACTGGACGTATCTAGAAGAGCTCTCTGCTTATGAAGACTTATTGTTCAAATCTGAGCGTTTGATCATACCTAAAAGTCTGAAAGAGAGATACTTGAAATTAATACATCAAGGTCATCTTGGAATTAATCTTTCGTTACAGCGTGCTCGTGAAATTGTATTTTGGCACGGTATGTCAAGGGATGTCGAAAGTTATGTGCAACAGTGTCCAGTGTGTCAACAAACTTCTCGTTCTCCAGCTAAAGAACCTTTACTCATGAAGCCAGTTCCTCGTTTTCCGTGGCAAAGAGTTGCTTCAGATTTATTCCAATTTGCAGGTGATACATACTATCTCATTTCAGATAGTTATTCTGGATTTTTTGATTTTAAAAAATTAACACGCATAACATCTGAATCAGTTGTGGATTACTTGAAAGACTGTTTTGCAATTCATGGAGTCCCTGACATATTTGAGTCAGATAATGGACCACAGTATAATTCTGAGATCTTTCAAAAGTTTGTATGAGACTGGAAAATTAAACATCAAACTTCAAGTCCAATGTATCCAAGATCTAATGGATTATCAGAGCGATATGTTCAGGAAGCAAAATTGCTTTTAAAGCGTTGCAGACTTGACAATACGGATGTTAGATTGGCTCTTCTGAATTTGCGAAATACGCCAAGGCAAGGATTGCCGTCTCCAGCGCAACGACTTTTTGGACGTCCTACTAGAAGTCTGATTCCGATTCATCCGTCTCGGAGGTTACCAAGAGAGTCGTCTTCAATACCTCTTCAGATGACGAGAGAAGCTCAACAGGCGAAATCTACTTCTAATGCCGTAGTTCCTTCGTTTTGTAAAGGACAGGAGGTTAAACTTCGAACCGGTCATCGAAATTGGATACCAGCAGTGGTTGAGTCCGTTCTAGAGGCTCCTAGATCTTACCTCGTTAAGACCGATTCTGGAACCTATCGCCGAAATACAAGCATGATTCGACCTACCAAGGCAGTTATTCCTACGAATCCTGAGATTGCTGTTCGTCCTGATTCTGAAAGGGCTTCAGTCACTCCGGATGCACCTGTGAACGTTCCAGATATTCCTGCTGCAAAGACTGTTACTTCAGTTCCTGCTTCTAAGACTGTAACTACTCGGCACGGTCGGGTGGTTCGACCGCCAGACAGACTGAATTTATAGACTTTTAAACTTTCTGTTTTAAATATTTTTCTAGCTTTAATGTTTATATATTGTCTTCTATTAATTTTTCAGCAATTTTTTTTGAAAAAAGGAGGGATGTCATATGGTTGGGTAATTTGGCAACAGGTTCCGTAATCTGGCAACAGCCGTGTTTCTGTTCTCAAGTCGCAGAATAAACATCTATCATCTCGAACCTGCGTGTTTTTGTTTGGACTCCTTATTATAAGACATAACCAGTTCTAAAAATAGATCTCTCCAATGTTTTTCACGCAAAAATGCTGCGGTAATCTAAGGAGTTAATTTTTCTGTTCCTTTAACTGGTTAGCGAGTTTGAATTCAAAAATCAATCCTATCCAATCCATTCCAAATACATAATGCTTTCTTTTGATTTCGCTATGTTGTCCACCTTATTCGATATGGATTTATTTATAAACAGGTTCTTGAAACCAAACACTCAAATCCGAAAACAAAATTTCTAAATACAACAACAATCCATATAATACGTACAGACATCCATAAAACAACAATACCTTCATTTCATTCATCCCTCTATCCTGTGCGTGTAATACGTGGGCAGTTGATAAGTCCGTGCAAAGTCCAAACGATGGCTTCATTATCACGTCTCGCAGCTGTATCCGTTTTCCAGCAATCTCTGGAGATTGGTTGACGAAATTTCTTTTGACTGTAAAAAATTTTTGGATAAATATTTCCCAAATGAACACGTTCCCTCCCAAGCAAATCCACCGATCTCCCAACCGCCATTTCATCCCTGTGTTTTTATAACGTAGAAAGCCGTGGTTACGGTAGAAATGCAAAGTAGTTATGTCCATGGACACTTGCCTTTCTGCGCTACGATGACGCACTGCTGAATTTTTTTCTTCTGTGTCTCCACTGTGTGGGGTGGGGGTGACCGGGAGGGAACGTGTTCATTTGGGAAACTTTTAGCCAAAAAATTTTTAAATCCAAAAGGAACTTCCTCAACGAATCTGCAAAGTTTGCTAGAAAACGGATATGGCCATTAGATGGTATAGTGGAGCTATCGCTTAAACTTTGCACGGACTTATCAAACTGCCCACTTACTCCATGCAGTCTACTACTTTTCACCTCATAAGAGTCTGAAAGGTACTGAGATTTAGCATCAAAACGGGATTCATTTTATGCTTTGATTATGTCTGCTTTTTGAAAATATCTTCTGCTAACAGAGTGAAAAAAAAAATAATTAATTTACTCAACACACACTGAAATTCGTTTTGCTCTCATTTTGCTTGTAGCTGTTTTAAAATTCTTGAAATACATCAAACATACTTTTAACAACGTAATGAAATATAACAAAATACGGCAAGCTTATGACAAAATTTACGGCGAAAAATATCCAACGTTTAATAGTTTCACTGAACATTTGTTCTGCAGCACACAGCGCGCATACTAAGAAGGAGAAATTCAAGAAACATTTATGAAATCACCTACGATAAAACACTAACATTTTTATACAAGGCGTAACAAGCATGAAAAGCCTTTTATCAGGCGCTCCTATCGATATTTTCGGCCGTTTAACATGATGAATGAAGCAATCAAGTTCAAACTAAAGCTCGCACACGTGCTTCCCATATTACTTCCCTTTTTTTTTACCTCTTTTTCCCAGCGAGCTTATACGACAAGAAATAAAATTAGTTCGCGCAGGAAAAATTATTGACGACTCAAGTCTCCAGGAGTGAAAGGCATCTTGAAGAGAGAAAGTGTATCGATTTGCGATGACATGGAACCGTGAGGATACTGGTGGTTGAGGCTATTCCGCTGCATTTTCTCATGCAGCTTTGCTTCAGAAAGAAGACGTGAGAGTTATTTCTTTCAGTCTTTCTCTAATAATTTCCTGCGTGTTAAGTCAGTCGTGAAATTCGAGGGCCCGTCTCAAAAGTATCAGTAGTGCCATCTGTTGAGTGAATATGTGATTAAACTTTTGCTTGCGGTTTAATTTCATTCTGCCTTAATAAAGAAACTCCATAACATTTTAAGTGATGCATGTGTGTGTGTATATAACTATATATATTCATGAAATAAATTTTCCTAATAAATAGAAATGTTTAATAATGCTTTCAGTAACAGCAAAATATGCTTGTTGATCATAGCAACATATATGATACAAATATTATTATGCACTGATATATGATACAAATATTATTATGCACTGATACTTTGAAATACAAATATTATTATGCACTGATACTTTGAAATACAAAAAAGTTTTTCAAGTTTGTGAACCAATATTTAAAAAAAAAGCTATATAAAAACGTTTAATGGCAAATTTAGTTGTGTAGAAGCATTCTATTTGATTCATATCAAAAAGAAAGGACGCGAGTTTATCTTTTTGAGTCCGGCAGCAAGGCACTAAACATCTACTCTGTGGTAAGATATTTTGCAGAATCTAGAGTTTTCCCAACCTTTCGTTGAAAGTTCTTTTTTGAAACTCCCCGGAGTACAACTCTTGGAATAGGAAAGGAACCCCTGGGACAGCAGTAATCCTCGGTGCCGGCTTTTGGTTCAAAACATTTCATGGGATGACTGTGGTCCCAGCCAGATTCTAAAGGTTATAAAATACCCACATTGCGACAAAAAAGCATTAAATGATGCAATGACATGTAAAATAGGCATTAGTATTCTTAGTTTAATTAATAAACGACTGATTAATCAATGCCATCTAACTTCTTTATATTATGTGGCTTTTTCATTTTTTTAAAGCTGTTTTTTGAAAGTTGTTTGGATAATTTCTTCCGTTTTCTGATAGTTTTCATTCTTTATTGATGATAATTTACCCCATGTCTTCAAGAACATTATCAAAGAAAGTTTAAAACTTTTTTCTATGTATTCACAAATACCTTTTGAAACTCTCAACAGCTAGGAAGTGAAGTGCTTGTACTATACGTATGTTGCAGATATAAAAGAAAAATCAATATTTGGTTAGGTTTGTAACTTTCTATCTTTAAAGGAACACTACATAGCTTGTTATTCATTCAACCTACAAATATAAAATTACATACATAAGCACTTTTTGTAGTGATTATTTTTTCTTTTGCAACCTTAAAAATGCTAAACTACCCAGTGTACTTCAAAAACTGTGGTTGTAACTTTCAGATAGAGAGATAGGTGAAACAAGGTAACTACAAACAGCATTCAAAACTTGATTTCAATTGAAAAACACTAGAATTTAAACCTTATTCAAATTTACTACCATAGTTTAAAGTAAAATCAATTAATATACTCACCCCCAAAAACACATCCTATTCCTCCCCCCAGGAAAACTTTATTTACACGATTTCAAGAGGAAATTTCAGTAACTACTTCAGGAAGTTGATTTCTCAGCACTCCATAAAAACAATTGCTATGTTAAAAGTTATATATATTCTAAAACATATTTTTAAAAATGTTATAGCGATGTCATTCACGTACTTTCGAGTGATTTTCATTATTTAAAGTATTAATATTTGAAAAGAAAGTGAATGCGTTTGTGTAACGAAAATTAAAATTCGTTCGAAAGTGTTTTAGTAACTTTTGATCTAGGAAAACCTTACTTGATTTATGGATTTTCAAAATCTTATGTAAGAAAACTTTAATTCAGGTCATGTTCATTAACTAAATTTTTCTATGAGGAGCTTATGTATAAAACAGACTAAATACATGAATAAAATATATGAAAGAAATAATACTAACTATAAAACACGATGCTTTTGATTCATTGAAACATTAATAAACTAAATTAAATTGAAACGACAGATAAGTATTTTTATTTTCGCTATATATATGTTGCTTTAAAACAATAAAAGGAGTAAATAAAAGAGAATCTTTATCCAATTGCAAAATAACAAGACGTACAACAAAGCATCTTTATTTAAATGTATCCATAAAACACATGTATCGAATTTATTCAATTCCTACTATTAGGTCGCACTCTCCCTTTATATATGTATCTTGTATATAGTTTCAATCGTTAATAAAATATTTTTTTTATTCATCCACTCAAGTTCAAATGCATTTTTTTAAACTTGTAGTGGATGACTTTGGATGTTAATACAGTTTTGGTCCCAATCAACTGGATAATTTATCTACAGAACCACCCAAAAGATTCTAAATACATTACCGCTCTATGGGCCGAAATTCATTAAACTCGCATATCTCAAAAGCTATTAGACGTAGAATGTTGAAACTTTATATTCAGGATTGGTGTATCATCTAATTGTGCACCTGCCACTTCGGTCCCATTCGACTGGAGAGTTTATCTACAGGGCCGCCCAAAAGTTTGTAAATACATTACGCTCTATGGGCAGAAATTCATTAAAGCGTATTTTAGAGGTTATTAGGCTAGTTCAAACGACTCAGAAGTGATATATGCTGTTAAGGGTTACAAAATGAATTTTTCCATTGAAGAAAGTGTCTTTATCATTTATAATGCTGCTACAGGAACACTCAAAAGATTTCCAACGCTTTACGGTCAATGGCAGTTTTAGGGACATTCATCCATTTTAAGTAGAATACCGTTCTACCATATAGTTAGGTAATGGTCCGACCACGGTCGCGTGCCTCCTTCAAAAATTACGCCAAAAGTCGCCAAGCTTGGCGACTTTTGGCGCCAATTTGTATGTGTGTATGTATTTTACTCTCATATCTCAAAAACTATTAACCGTAGAATGTTGAAATTTCATATATAAGACTGTTGTAACATCTAGTTTTGCATCTCGAATTTCGGTTCCAATCTACTGGAGAGTTTATTTACAGCAAAAGTATTTCAATACATTATGGAATCTATGGATATCTTCAATATATTACATCTGTAGTCAGTCATTGTTTGGTCCATGTTCAAAATCTCGCCATTTGTCATCGACCTTGGCGAGTTTTGTCAAAATACCGCCAAATCGTCATTTGGTCCATGCCCAAAATATGGCCATTTGTCTTTTTTCTTGGCGAGTTTTGGCGAATTGTCGCCAAATTTGGCGATAGCCAGTCATTGTTTGGTTCATGCCTAAAACCTCGCCATTTTATTATCTTATATAACTATTATTATATCATTATTATATCATTTATATATCTTATTCAAATTTTCAGTCGTTAATAAATACTTTTTATTGATCCACTCAAATTCAAATAGTTTTTTAAATGTTATTTCATTAATTAAATGTAATTTATTAAATTTAGTAAAAAGTTACTAAAATAAAACTTTTATTTGTTGACCTAAGTAAGAATTGCCTTATTTTTATATATATATTACTTGTTTTTGTAATAATTTTAGAATATGCATAAATGAAATGCAAAAAAAAAACAAACAAAATAAAACCGGATCAAAGTATAAATACGTATCGTGTAATATAAATACATAATCTAGTGATTCTTTGCAGAATACACTAGAAAGCTTACTGAAAATGAAATTATCGAATTTAAGAAATAGAAATCGTTATTCATATCTAAGAATTTTACAGTCCATAAATGTTATATTTTAAATGAATTATACCCATACGCGTTTCGAATAAAACTAGTGCATATATTGTTTTGATTTTTTTCTGTTATTTGAAGATACTTTACACCAAAATCCAATAAAAGTATTGCAACGGAAGTAATAATTTCACAGTGAATGCATAGTATTTAACTGCAAAAAATTTTATACATCCAGTAGAAAACACCTTTACGTCATTAAACAGGTCAAGACTGTACAGAAATGTATTGTATGTTTTAAAAGTCCCAGCGAAAAGGACACTTTAAAAAGATGCATCGGAAAGAAGACTATCTGCGAATCGTTATTACTATCGATGTTTCACGCGTATCTCTGAATCGTAATCGACGACAAAAATTACGCATTCTAACGACATTTAAATTGATTTCGCGATGTCATTAGCAACATGCAAGCATTTAATCATCGCTTGATTTCCATTATCTGCATTTGCTTTCGAAAGTTCCTTTAAAAAAAAGTACTGTCCTTGGGCCGTTAATTGAATTTCGATGTCACGTGACACACGCTTAGCAGGGTGCTTTTGGCGTTAAAAAGCGGTAATTGTTATTCTTTTGTCAATGCGATACCACTGGACACGAGAGAGAAAAAGAAAAAAAAGGAAATATTCCGTTTTATTCCTCTAGTAATTAATTAATGTTTTTTTTCCAGATGTTTATCTTTTAATTACATACAGATTTGTTTAAATTATTTTTCGAATCCAAACGCATTTGAGATTTACAAACGCATTTATTTCATAAATGTGTTTTCATTTTTAATCACTTTTGGGGATATTACAGGACTGGGATTAATATAAATGTCCTCGAGCAGTATTAAAAAAGTATTTAAAGATGAACGCTTCATAACTACTCTATAAAATGTTTTCCCAAATCAATGATATGCGCTTTCGTTTTATAAAAATAATAGACATATACAATAAATTACAAAATCACGTAGAAAAATAGGTACAGAATTTTATGGTATGCCTTAAAATTTTCGAGAGTTAAAAACAAATAAATACAAATTTTAATTTTAATACAGCCTCCGTAAAAAGAAAACTCTAATTAGTAAAATGCGTCATGTTCATGAATTAGATTATTAATAAAGTTTCAACGTTTCATCTAAATAAAGCTCTGTGATATTTTTTTAAAAAATTGGTGAGAGGCTACGCAATACCAATAATAACGATGGTACTACGTATTTATGCAATCATTGTGTTTCTAGATTACGTTAGAACGTTTAGTATAGTTCACTTGCTCTCGGATGTGAACTTACGTCTATTAATAGATTCAGATCTGGACGTTTTTCGTATTTTTCAAGGTTTTTTAAAAATATCTTAGGAAGATATATAGTTTAATAATATTTTTTTTATTATAAACTTCATACAGTTTGTGATGTTTTTTTTAACCTATACCCTGTTGGCGAGCCCACATTTAAATTGTATTACTACGCTACGTCTAATTGCCAACTAGTTTATTTTTTTATTAAATCTAGCGACTACCAGCCACCGTTATACTAGCCTTTTATCATCTTAAATAAACTAATTGTAATCTATCCTGATTTGTTTTTCATTTTAGAGTGGGGCGTTCTAAGGTGGTTCCGAACGTAAAGAATACTTCGTTAAAATCAATGTTATTTTTCTCTCTCTCACTTGCACCACCTTATACTGCTTCTGAATCTAAACAGTTAAAATAGAAAATCATTTCAGATAAAATAATGATTTTTTTTTTCTGAATTTCAAAAAATATCTACTTATCCAAAATTCTACCATTACACTTATGAAAAATATTTGCTAATGCTTTCACACCACTAAAGGGAGTAAGTGGGCGATGTCGAGTGAATTTCTCATATAGATATGAATACCAGGAGGTGGCATTAGCTATCTTCAGCATTGGAATAAATGAAGTAACTGAGTTGGTCACAGTATGGTGGAACAATTAGTTTTGAGAGTTTTGATTGGAGCGGATCGGGGCCATCGTGATTCTAGCGAGCCTGCTTGTGCATTCCGAAAGAGGCCTACTGAAGTTTCCTCATTGGTTAGATTCTGCCGTTAGATGACGTATCTAAGTGCTGGAACCAATAAGTAAGCATCCGTAGGCCTCTTTGGATGACTCGTCAGAGTGCACAAGCAGGCCCGGTAGAATCACGATGGCCCCGAGCGGATCCAAAAGAACCGCGTCTGAAGGAATCGGTCCTTCAGAGGACCGGGTATCTCTATATTCAGAAAGATAAGTGTTATGAGATTGTATGAAAAAAATATGCCCTTATGTCTCTTACAGCAGGTGCAGTGCCAAGTTAACCCATTCGTGCCTGTATATTTTTGCGACTTTCTTCGATTTTTGCTAACACCAGCAGTAATTGATAAATTTCTGATGTCAACTTTTTGAACAAGGGATGATTTCATTTAAAATCATTATGTATAAAAATTGAAATGTCAACATCCTACTTGGCCATATTAAAATATTTTGTTGAATTGAGGTTCAATACTCGCGAATAAAGGCTAGGAAAAATAAATAACGTTTTCGACTGATAGCTAAAATGCCGTCCCAAAAAAGGGACGCTAGGCATAAATGGGTTAAAGTTAAACTATGCCAAAAAACTACCCCACCTTACCCGATAAGATTCCGTTTAGGATTGAATTCTACGACTGAACTCTCATGATTGAATTCTATTTAAACATCCAGAACTTTACTAGAGGTGCAAAACGGTCATTTTAACTTATTGGTTAAATTTGATGACAGCGTTCAGTCAAGAACTCGCTGTGCCTACGCAACGGATGACGAATATGTAACGTCATTTAAACTAGGACAAAATTGAACATGCGCATTCTTGTTCATGGTAAGAGGGATTTTTAACAGTTGTAGGACGTTTCTTCCAGTCAGGGTTGTCAATTTGTGGCTAGATGGCAATGATATCAGCTCCAAACGCAAGAATTTCTCAAATAAATCAGTACCCAAGGGGTTAATACAACACCTGTCACTTTTTTTAAGTATATACCATAAAATACAGCAAAAGCCGTAAAATACAGCCCCCCCTTTCTAATAAATGCCCTCCCCCCGCTTTTCTCGAGCATTTCTTTCCTCTTAAAAACCGAATAAACGTCCCCTTAAGGTGGATTCATACTGAGCGTTCCGTGCCGCTCAGACTCCGCTCTGCCAGACCTTCTTTCCCGTTTTAAAACTTTGCCTATCCGTGCTCGAGCTTGTTGAGCCGCAGTAAATGCACCAATGAAATCACGCTATATGCCAGCGAAGTGTGACGTCAGAACAATGCTCTCCGCTTTGCTTCTATGACAGACGTCATCGCAACGTTTTATCTGTACGGAACGGACAGTATGAAGCCAGCTCCTCTTGAAGATAGAGGGGGAGCTTGAACGGTATATTTGTTCGATTATTACTGTTTATCCGTCCCCATAGATCGCGATTTCCCTTGATGATTGGGAGAGAGGGCGCTTTCGCAGTGTTTTACGGCAAGATATTTTACCGTAAGAGCTGAAATTAGAAAAGAAATCATCCATCAATCGTAATTATGTCTGATTAATGTCACAGGCGTAATATTGGAGAAAAAAAAATAACTTCTAAATTTGCCGTAAAACGTGTTTCAGTGTACTAGGGGGAGAGTTAGGCTTTGTTCTATCCGAATTGTTACATCAGCGATACTTACGGCTGCAAGATAATTTTCATTTAAGAAGTGATAGAACCGTGCAATGTTCGAAGTATTATTAAGTTCTGATATTGTCTATGTGACAAGCTCCAACATAAATTTTTAAAAAATAACATTAAAATAAGCACTAACACGGTGATTCTTCATCACAATTTCATCCTCAGTTATAACTGAAATCAGGATTTCAGTGATTAGTTTACACTCAGTTCCTCCATTAATATTTCCAGCGCTAATGGCAAAACAGAGAAACAGGGAAGCTAATGACTCTAAATGATTATTAATCTGCATGAAGTTCTTCAAGAAGGTCATTAATTAGAGAAACAGAACATTAAAAACCATTAATCGCGACATGTTCTGGCGCAAATAACAGGCGAAGAGACAAATCAAATTGCTGAAAAGTAGCAAGACGAAAAAGAATAAAGCAGAGGGTTTTATGCCCATTCAGATGGCTTCAATATCCATTCTGAAGTCTTGATCAAAGTGGTGAATGTGGTGTGTTGTTGCCTTGAACCGAAAGTCACTTTGGTTTCTTTTATGAAATTATATCGTTCGCTGTATAAAAAAAAAAAAAATTGCTCAACATCAAGATGAAATATTTTTTTAAAAATGAATTAAAAAAATCGCTTTAATTATCTCTAAAAGGAAATTGAATCTCGAAATATTACTGGGCTGTTTGAACCTTACAGACTTTTTCCATGTTTAATAACAAACAACTCAGTGACATCACGTGGAGTACGCCTATTGGTCATTTATGCTTACCAGAAGTCTCGTAGAACAATCTTGCAAGAGGATGTGTGACGTCACGTGAAACAAGTCTGTTAACACTTTGCGATCGTATGTCTACTCACAGCCACCAGAGCAGTTTTATGGTTTTAGTCGTATGGCTGCTCCGTGGCTGACGAGAAAGACAGGCTGCGGTGCTGACAATTTGGTCACACCCTTTTGTCAACTGAGAGTCATGTGACCCAGGGGGTGTAGACATCTCACTGTGGCTAGCTCGGATTAAGATGGCCAGGTCACATGACTCTTAGTTGGCAAAAGGGTGTGACCAAATTCTCAGCACCGCAGCCTGTCTTTTCCGTCAGCCACGGGCTGCTCTCAGCCACCACTGATCATTTCGACAAACTGATCCTCTCTGTGGCAGATATCCTTTCCGCATGTCAGCTTTGGGTTCTCGTAAAGTATAACAATAAAAGCAAATCATGCCAAACGCATCGATTTTAAACTCTTTTCAAACACACTAGCGCGCACGCACGCACACACACATACACACCCTCTAAGCAAAAAACACTTGCGTAGCTTTGTCTTAACACAACACAGCACACTAAATCGGTTAATTAGAATGCAAGTAATGAATTTTCAAAATTCCCATTGAAAACATCATCTTATATAATAAAATCCGAGAGTAAACATTGTATGTAGCTATGTATGTAGGTAGGTAGGCAAGTTTGTGACCACCGATTTTCTTGCGCGCGTCTCTCGATCTCATTGCACCGAATCGACCGATCCTACCGAATTTTGCATACGGCTTCACTAGGACAGATCCTAACATGCCTCGGAGCGATTTTTTCGAAATTCGAATTAGAAAATGTTTTATTTTATGTTTTGTCCGATTTTTAGCGATTTTTCTCGCTTAATACGTAATAACGCCGGTAATTACACTCGCAAGAAAACGAAATTTACATCATCGGATAGAGAAGAAAATTTTCTTTTAAAAATTGTTTGTTCGGACTGTGTAACATAATTTTCAGATTTTTGGGAATTTTTCAAATAAAATTAAATTTGACGATGACTTTCGTAAAATATTTTTAAAATTGCTGCATCTTGAATTCTATCCGTCATAACTTTTTTATATTTTGTCAAATGACGGAGCATACTTTTCGCCCTCTTTTAAAAGAAAAACCAGAGGAAAATATAAATTAGGAGATTTTTTACGAATTTTTTATTAAAGAATTATTTTCATTTCAATAGCAGCAGCTTAAAATTTTCGGTATGATATCTTGCGTTTTGGTTGTCTTGGAGACAGTAACAATTATTAAAATTGAAAGTTGAAAAAAAGAAAATTACTTTAAAATAACTGAGTTTTCGCATGTGAAAAGTGCGCGATTTTGATGTCATAAATTTAAAACCTCTTTTGAAACTCAATCAGAATAACGGACTCACAAGCAAAACATACGTCACGCATGTGAAATAATTCTATATTTTACTTTACGTTGCCAGATAAATAATTGAATGCTGTTTTTTCACCAGTGAATTATCCAGCATTATTTTCGATTGAGATTTTAAACGGGTCACGTTTTCGAATAGCAAGAAATAAATTGCGGTATTAAACAGGGCCTGATTATGACCAACAGGGGCCCCGGGCATTGATGAATTTTGGGGGCCCCCATGCATGAAATATTTTTTATTTTTCATATTTTTTTTTTTGTAAAAAAAGGACAACATTTGAAATTAGGGGCCATTTCGAGCCAGAGGCCCCTGGGCAAAGTCCCGATTTGCCCAAGATATAATAGGGCCCTGGTGCTAAATACACCAATCTGACAAGAATTATGCATAAAAATTTATGGAGAGCTGATTTAGTGGCAACCATAAACTGAAATGATTATCGTTTATGCTGATTCGTAAATTGCAAAGAATCACCAAAGAGTAAAAGCCTACATTCGTGACGAATATCTAAACCGTTTCTTTAAATTAAGCATTAATGGTTGCAAAACGACAGTATATTGTATTGGTATCAGTAAAAGATAGTATAATTAATAGTAAGTAGATATGATAAGGCAATATTGATCAAACCACAATATACTGCATTAATAAATATTTTGTGAAACTAAGTCTTCTATTCATTTTTCAACAGCCGTATTACATCACTGCTAACAAAATATTAAGTAATTCTACTTCGCTTTAATATATCCCGCGGTAGTTTCAACAGAAAGACTGTAACAGAACTTTCTTTTTTCCTGGAGATTCTATTTTGTTACAAGTAGCCATGATCACTTTTTAGGAAAATGTCCTTCTCTTGCCTTGCAAAGAGCGGGTACACAACTATTTAATTATAAAATAAAAATGTTCTCCACTTCATGTAGCATCTAAGGTATTAATGGCATAACTTAAATCTAAAAAAGAGTATAATGCAGAAATGAGACATTCTGAATATTAGGAAATTTCACTGCGAACCGTCACGCTTTTCTTTTCTAATTGCGAATGACACCGACATAGTTTTTTGCGTCATAATATTAACAACGGTCTCAGGTCAGTACTTATGCTAACTTTACAAATAACTAATTAGTAATAACTTTACGCCAAGAGTCAAATCATTTTGCTTATTTTAGATCCCAAATCACTGGAATCAATTCGAACTATACATGTAAGAAAAATTTTCGTTCCCTACCGAGCGGAGAACGGGTACGCAGCTAGTACCTTCATAAAATGCGCTTTGAAGAATCGCTGCCCATAGAGCGTAATGTACTGGAAATCTTTCGAGTTCTCCTGTAGAAAAAAACTATAAATCCTGCATACACCATTTTCAGTAGGGTACATGGTACTGTACATAGAAATAAAATATATAAATTTCGTAGAAATTGATGCATATTTATGGGAGTTAAAAAACGTACGGACAGACAGACAAACCGAAATCATATACACTTTTGAACCTTTTTATCAGTCGAAAACGTTATTTATTTTTCCTAGGCTTTATTCACGTATACTAAATCTCAACTCCACAAAATATTTTAACATGGCCCAGTAGGATGTTTACATTTCCATTTTTATGCATAGTGATTTTAAAAGAAATCATCCCTTGTTCAAGGAGTCGACATCAGAAATATGTCTATTATTGCTGGTATTCGCAAAAACTGAAATGACCCCTGTCGCAGAAAGGCTATTCTCGTGAAACTAATTCAGACCAGTACGACACCCATGTCAAAATTTAAACGACCGCAAAGGGTTAAATAGTAGCAACTGATAGTACCGTTCAGCAATGAATCATGCAAAGGCTGACTCTTAGAGATATCTTTTTAAATTGTATAGCTGACACCAAATTTTTATTTCCTAAATCATTTTTGATTTGATGCATTTGGACAAGATCTTTTTTAAACATTTGAGAGTTCATCGACAAATACATGGTAAACTATCAAGTCAATTTACACAGAAGAAAATTCGTGTTCAACCCACTGAATGAAGATTTTAGTGCACTTTAAAGTTCATTTCGAAAACTGATCATCAATCAAGTAAATAGTCATTAACTTTTGAAGGCTATTATAAATTTATATCTCTAATTAAAATATATATATATATATTATGACTAAAAATGTATTCCATATGTTCATTTTCTTCATCAAAATATTCTTCTTTTTATATCTTTGATCATTCCATCATGTTACTCAAATAGAGGAATTAATTGAGATGCTTGTCAGCTCGCATGATATCCAAACTAGCAACTGCCATTAATTATAAGGCCATTAATACTCATTTCTAATCGTTATCTCTAACAAAAGGAAGGTGGGGTGTTGGACTAATGACCCTAAATAAATTATTTTCTCGCAGATAGAAGTTCTGTTTTTCAGATATGCCGTGAAATTAACTTAAAGCTTTAAAAAAACAGCTGCATACATAATTTATCATTTGAGTATTGAATGCTAAAAATATATGCATAATCAAACAGATAAAATGGGAATTTTGTGAGATTTCATGCACATCCCTTTTCATATGTTAGTAAATTTGTACCAAACTCGCAAGTTCACTCAGATTGAATGTTGAAAATTATATTATATCGACACTTTAGATTAACCCTTTGAGGCACAACCCTTTCCCAAAGCTGAAAAAAGGGCAGCTGTTGCCATCGCTCGACTTAACTACCAGCAAGAGTAGCGGCAGAGAATCTATTCGTGCATGGTAAAGCTCTATATGCGATCCATGACTAACCATTGAAGATTGCAAAAGTGAAAACGTAGAAACAGTACTTTGCATATAAATTTTGAGGTATCAAGAGCCATTTAGACCGTTCCCAGCCGTTTTTGAGAGGTGGTGATCTTCAGATGTAACAACCCACTCCTGAAGAGATTCAAAATGACAGATGGAGCTTTGGACAAAAAGCGGTGTAGCTTTAAATGACGATTTCTTTGACGTGTGTGATCTGCATTCTTTAATGGTTATAATAAGAATATCGGTTTCATGTTATTTTTTGCCATGTAGTTTATAAATCTATGTCTAAAACATCTTACTTGACAAAATGGAAAGATTAAAATAGAAAGAGTATTCTATGGAACGATCTGCATACTATTGTTTAGGTTCTTTAAAAATATTCTGTTTTCAAAGCGATGATATTTCGTTGGAAATATAATCGCCCTCTTTTAAATCCATTCCAAGTATACCTTTGTGCTTTCATTGTTTTAAAGGAGCAACACTGATTTTTCTTCCCTGCAACTGATTAACTTATCAACATATGCACCCAAAATAGGAAGAATTGAGGACTTTTACAATTTATGAAAGTTTTAAGATCGTAAAATAAATTTCTTGTATGAATGCAATTTCTCGTATGAAATGGCGCATTGGATGTTATCATACAATTCCTGTTGTGTCCCATGTATATTTGAGATGAAATTCTTTTTAACATGCCAGATTTTTACCCCAGCAGAATTGTAGCCAACTGCGGTTTGTCTAGAAACGTCCCTGAATATACATAATTTCACTAGATTCCCTGCATAAATAATCATCAATAAATAAGTTCATCAATCATCAAGGGTGGTACTTTCAACGAATCCGATACGATTCTAGAAAGGCTATGATATAAAAATTTCTTTTCGCATCCTATTTTGCAATCCTGGTTCTTCACCTGCGCGCGATATCGACAAAATTCCGAAAATTTACTGATTCACATTTGCTTTCAATACCCTCTCTAAAAGAGGAAAGAGCGTCTGAATGTTGGAAATGGTGATGATTGCCCGAAAGACTTTTGAAGCAATAATTTAGTGCATGGCGATCGTCTGTATTCAGTAGAGAATCAATCTTGGCACCAATTATAGCTGCAAAGCTGTTCTGAACACTGAGATACTAGCACTCTAACACCAACCTTCTGGTGCTGCTTTTTATTACATTGGTCTGATGTCATTACCGTCTCGAAAATATAGGTAGATGAGTCAAGAGGTTACTTTCCGAAAAGGCATGCTGTCCTGCTTAGTACGACCCCACAGGTACATCACGTACTTTTATTAAAGATATTTAATTGTTTTTACCGTAGCTATCGCTTGCATAGACAGAAGAAGTGCATTTTAATCATTTAGTATACACATTATGCCTCTTAGTATACACATCTTCAGCCAGGACTCAATTTCCGGCTCGGTCTTGAGTATAAACTTGTCCATCCCTACGTTGGGGGTAAGGTTGGCCGCCTACTGGGTACCTCCATAGTAAAATGGCCAATACGTTGGACCTCAGTAATGTGTAATGCTTGATGAGCAAGTGCCCTGAAAAAAAATGTATACACATTAATTCTTTGATGTTGCGTGACACTAAGCAGATAATGATTCGCCTTATATGGCTATATTCTAACATATATACAGACATGGCATCAGGTCGTGTTTCAGATGATTTCGTATTCTGAATGCAGAATCTTGAGGTCCGTACTGCTGTGCGGAATGCCTGATGAAAACTGACATTCCCCGCTTTTGTTCTCCATAGGTATACAGATTCAGCACCTGGAATAATGACGTGGGTTGTATCTGGTAACATATCCCAATCACCATTTTTTTTGGTTAGGCAAATGACTTAAATCATAAAAAGGTTTTGTGTGTGGTTTTTTTTAGAAAAAAACATTTCTATATACACTATATTTGAGTGCGGTAAAGCGAAAAGTATTATTTCAAAATGTGTTTTCAACAAACTGATTCTAAATTAAGCAAAACAGTATGTTTTTTACGTCATAGATTTTCAAATAGAATTTTCTGAGCTTTAATGTTTCCTTGTATTAACGTCTTCCTCCGAGGCAAAAGGAAGTCTTAATTAACTCAGTCATAATTCACTTTCTTTGAAAATGTAAGTGTTTACGGTTTGTTGATAATTTCTATAAGAAAATGTATTATTTTTAACTATGATGTCGTTACTTATTTGTTCGATGCAGTTAACAGTGCATTTTTAACTATTCAACAGAAAGCTTTTAGTCTCTGTTACTTCTTCCTTACCTTATACAGTTTAATAGATAAGGTTCTGAATAACCTAAACCAATACACTGCATTTTTATGCAGATAAATAGTTTACCTCTTATTTATTTTTTTACATACCTGAGCGGAAAGGAAAATCCCTTAAGCTGTGTATGAATTGAAACTCTACACAAAGTTTCTTTCTTTCTTCTTTTTTTTTTTTCAACGTCTTGTGTTTTTCTCTCTTTCGACAGACCAGGTTTTTATCCCTATTCATTGAGATTCAAAAATTCAGCCTTTTCTCTGCGATGGATTACCCTTTCAGAAAAGGGAAATTTACTTAAAAAACATAAAAAGAAATCCAAGAAGGAAGAAAATGGGAAAATATTGTGTTGACTGCAGAGACAGGAAATTAACCCCTGATCATAAATTTGTTCAACTTTTTTTCTTTTTCTTTTCCTTTTTTTTTCATTATTTATCTTTTTTTTCTGTTTTCGTCTTGGATTAAAGTACCTTTATTTTTTTTTTGTGAATTCTCCCTTCACCCTTAAGGTACGTATACACTGTTTGCGCAAAGCACTTCGGGGAAGACTAAACTTGTTCTCATCCGCCATATTGTTGCACGAAGTAGGCATTCACACGTGTGCAACAGCTACTTTAAATTGAAAATTTTATACTGTGACTAATCTGCCACTGCTTAGAAATTCTTACAGAAGATTGGAAATTGTTCTTCTTTTTACAGTACATTCTTTAAAAGCTAAAATGGATTAATTCTGTCTAGACTGCAGTTAGAGATGTGTCTTTTTTTACTTTTGTAGTTTAACTTATTTCTTGACACTTTCTTTCATTTAGAAACTCTGCAATCGTAAACGGATTTCGAGTTTAATTTGTCTCTATGCTTGTCCAGCTTCTTAACTTCTTTCAATGCACCTGAATTTCTAAAGATTTACTTCACCTATAAAAATAATCTTACTAACCAACTTTTTTTTCAACAGAATGGATCAAACTTTTTTTTTTGATTCAACGAAATTTGATCCAAATACTTTGTTTAGTCTTTGCAAATTAACAAACTATTTTGTTGTTTCACAAAATTACGGTAGAGCCCTCTTAATTGAATGGTTAATTTGGAACGAAAATTTATTCTATTAAGCGGGATATTCCATTATCTGGGATGTCATTAATATTTCACTGACAATTGGTACATTAAAAATTTATTACAATAATCAAAATGTTCCTTTGGCCAATTCCATTGGTCATTTTCCATTAAGCGGGTTTTATGTATTCTCTTAACCCATTTGTGCCTGGATATTTTTGCGACTTTCTTAGATTTTTACTGATAACTGAAATAATAGATAAATTTCTGATGTCAACTTCTTGAACAAGGGATGATTTCTTTTAAAATCATTATGCATAAAAATCGAAATATCAACATCCTACTTGGTCATGTTAAAATATTTTGTAGAGTTGAGGCTTAATACTCATGAATAAAGGGTAGGAAAAATAAATAACCTTTTCGACTAATAGTGAAAATACCGTCCCAAAAAAGCGACACTGGGCATAAATGGGTTAAAATAACGCCAACCAAATTTTTATTGACTTGAGAAATATTTTTTCAGTCTATAGTCTTGCTTACGTCGCACTCGCACCCATGCGTTCACGTAAGTCTTAGTAGCCTAGTAACCAATATACAAAAAAGAATTGAAAGTCACAATGTGACTGCTTTGTGACCTACACTTCCAGAACCTTCTTCAGTGCAACATAACATGTTCATTCAAATCAGATATTAATAGTGGAATGACTTTAACAGCTGATTTATTCGGCAAGTTTTATCTTTATAACTTTACTTTTTCACTGTTTAATTCCTTTTTTATGATTTCGCGTACAGTATAACAGAAAACCAGTGATTCAGAAACAAATGTAGAGTATAAACCGAAATGCTTGGAAAACTATACTTGCGTCTGGCCAAATCATAGAGATATGAATACAAGGAAGTAGCATTAGCTATCTTTAGTGGATGGAATGAAGTAACTGAGTTGGTCTAAGTATGACGGAACATTTAGTTTTGATTGGATTAGTTTTCATTTTAGTTTTGATCCAAAAGGAACGGGTCCGAATGAGTCGAGGATGGTCGGGGCCATCGTGATTCTGCCGGGCCTGCTTGTGCCCTCCGATGAGTCATCCAAAGAGGCCTACGGATGCTCCCTTATTGGTTCCATCACTTAGATACGTCATGTAACGGCCGAATCTAACCAATGAGGCAACGTCCGTAGGCCTCTTCCGGAGTGCACAAGCAGGCCCGGTAGAATCACATTGGACCCGGGATGGTCTTCAGAGGACCGGATCCTCAAAAGGACCGACTTCACCCACCAGTAGACTATACTTCCATTTATTCGGTACGAGGCAGTAAAAGTTGTTGAAATGAACACAATTTCAAGAAATACTAAAATTATTGGTACAATTGAAGGGAGAAATTGGAACTATCACCAAGGAATAACAATGTTTTGATCAAGGCAATATGACGGCTCGGTTACAGTTTAGGCTTCACTATCAGATAAGTAAAGCCATCTCCTGCTATTCATAACTCTATGGGCCAAATAAATGGCAAACACATTGTTATAATATAATAGGCAGTTTAATACAAATGGGACTGCTAAGGAAAAAAGTAAACAAATAACTAATAATTTAAAAAGCAACCACCATAACTGTTCACACATTTATTGCACTGCGAAACAAGATGGTCAGTGCCATCATGAAAAATATCTGGGATTATCCACGGATCCAGTGTACCCAGGCATGCACTTTTGAGTCCGAAGGAAATGGAAGACCACGAACATCTTTTTTCAGGGCTCCAAAAATACGGAAGTCGTATGGAGGAAGATCTGGACTGTATGGAGAATGTTTAAGGGCTTTCCGACGAATTTTTTGCAGCTTAACTTCTTAAATAAACTTCTTAACAAAGGAGAGTCGGATTTCCGTACAACATAAAAATGTTGTATACTCAAACACACGCGATCGGGACTTACTGTGTTCACCATACGCTGCAAACGTTTGGGTATGAATATCACTTTCTGGTGTTACTTCTGCTCTCAAAATACGCTCTGAAACTGGCTGTTCCTGCCGGCCTTTATGTCGGACACAAATATGACTGTCTGATCTTACTCAGAGCATGCTTAATCGACAAATGTCAGAATAGTGAATGTTCGCACTGTTAACTCCTGATTCCTCAGAGAGAACACTTCTATACAAACACCTGCCACTACTACTGACCTGCGCTCCATGCTATTTACATAGTCAGTCCCGTTTTCATTTGTCTGCTCTTTATAGATTTTCCCTGATTTAACAAAGCAAACGGTTTAGAGGACAACAATTGAATATAGTGAAAGCGCACCCAAGTAACAGCCAAACACGAATAAAATGCACAGTTATATTTATATAACAAACTTAGCTCTACACTGTGAATCGAGGGTTCAAAAGATAACATAATTATGGAGAGAAATAGGCAGTAAGTGAACAGCTGGAAAACAAATCAGAAAAATAAAACATTAACATTTATTAACAGCTGATTAAGACGACTAACTTGGAAAAGATTATAACCAACAGCCAATGAGAAGAACTTAAAAGAAAATTCAAAAATATGTAATTAATTCGATTTAAATGAGATTCAGATCAGATATTTTAAGTATGTGAATACATTAAGATTCAAAAGTAACTGAAGATCTTTTTTTTTTTTTTCCAAAAAGACAAGTAAACATAAATTTGGTAAAAAAAGAAGTAAAGAAAAATGTTTTAAGTTGAAGTCAAAGTAAAAGTAAATTTAGAGTAAAACAAAAAAATGGATGTAAATATCATGTAATCTGGATAACAAATCTAAAAAAAATACTTTTTATATAAAAAAATACTTTCTAGTATCACTTTTAAATAAATAAAAAAATACTTTTATATAAGAAATACTGTTATATAAAAAAATACTTTCTAAGTATAAAACTTTCAGTATTAAACTAAGGTGATGATTGTTTGTATTAGTTTTTATCCAATTAGATTGTGAACAACAATTTTGAGATACTGCCTTTAAATACATTTATGGCGAATATACATTTTACCTCAAATTTTTGTCGCTTCTGTTAAATTTATTGGTATTTATTTCGTAGAAGCAAGTAAACTAATCATTATGAAAATATTTATTTTTGTAATAAAGACTAGTCATTGAATTATGCAAGTATACATCTGGTACATTTCAAATCTAGTATGTTAACTGTATTCTGTATATCACTTTGCTTTTATTGATATTCACTAATAGCATAAGTTTGGTTAACAATCCATCGAGACACATTTACTGAATATACTAGTTATCACAAAATATACTACTTACAAATACACAGACAGGCTATTTTGGATAGTTAGAGTTTATGTATCATTCTGAAAGTATAAGTTAGTTCTAGTCAACATAATTCACCCAAGAATATTGAGTGCGCTTCAAACTTTTGCACATTTCTCTTTAAAGGCATATCCATTAGCATAAATCACTGCGCTCTCTAGCTTCAGCTTCTATTGATCATGGCAGCTAAGTAAAGCTTCTTTTCTTGGAATGAATCATTCGGCTGTTTTACTTCAGATATTTAAAGCTGGAAAAAAAAAGGTGCAAGCTGTCCCAAGTACATGTTAACGAGCTTTAATTCTTTGAATATAAGGCATGAGTTGGCAATGTAAGTTGAATGTAAAAATGTTCAAAATAAGTTCGGAAATACGAAAAAAAATCCCTCGTTATTTTTTATAAGTGCACTTTTTAAATTTCTATACGACCCCCGGAACAAAAAATTCCCAATTAGTAAAATGTGCCCCATACGCCATAGCTGCCTACTCTTCCGGTTTTTTTTTCGAAAGATTTTTCACCACTATCTTCAAACAGTTTTATTTTACAATAAAATTTTGGACTTATTTTAAGCTTGAATTCGTAAGTAAAAATTAGTGGTGGAAAATCTTCCGGAAAAACCGGAAGGGTTGGCAGCTATGCTATACGCTAATAAGTTTGGGTATAAAATTTCAAACTTCCATAAGTCTCAGAGATTTGCATTCAAAGATGAATTTGAATGCAAAAGCTGGTTGATAGAGTGGGAAAAAGTTATTATATATTTTTTTTCGTAATTTCTACACGACCCCTGAAATACGATCATCTGATGTGATTTTTTTCCTGCGAGAACCAATGAAAAGTGATTTAAGTCAGCATATTTTTAATCTTCATGTCTCTGATACCGTTTAAAATAAAGCTCGCGATTTTTTCACAGTGTATGAGACACATTCCACTAACTGGATTTTTTTTTTCCACAGAGGTCGTATAAAAATTTAAAACCTGTAAATTTTTTTAAATTAACCAGAGGTATTTTTTGCTTGATGTAGTCTGTTTTCTTCGTTCCTTATTTTGAACCTTTTTTAATTTACATTGGCTACTTATCTCCAATGGACAAATAATTAAAGCACTTTACCACCTTTTTGGGACACCCTGTATGTTCTGTGTATTAAGTTAGTCCATTATAATTATTAGGATTTTACTATTATAACAGCTGACTAAAATGTGAATTACTTTATACTACTGCGTTCACAAATAGATCCAAAATAAGTCCAGGTTTCTTGAGTTGCAAGTTAGTAGGGAATTTCAACGACAGCAAAATCTCATGTTATTTTAACCCTTTGAGACCTTATTAAATAAGGTCTGAGTTTACAAAAAACTAATTTTCCTCAAACAGTTAATAATCGGAATTTTTATTTCTTTTTTTTTAATTATACAAATTTAATATTTACTATCAAAAGAAAAATTATTTAAATAACTCCACTTTAAATTAAATATTTTTTCTTTTGATAATAAATATTAAATTTGTAATTTTAAAAGAAAATAAAAAATTCTGTTTGAGGAAAATTAGTTTCTGTTATGTCTACAAATTAAGGCATCCATCCCGTACAATAGTATAGGTAATTATTATTATTATTATTCCTCAATTGTGGAAGCAGGGTCCGAAAAAGCTAACTAAATATAAAACTAACCCGTGAATCACTCCATATGCGTTCCTCTTTATATGCGAATATTTAAACTCGGCATTTGATCGTATCTCAGCCAGTTTACTAACACCGTTGCAAAAACGCAACGGCCATTCTCATTCAAGATTCTTCCCTTGCCGTATGAAGAAGCAACACACAATGCTGAAAACTAAATGCCTATAGCGCCTTTTCGTGAAACTGGGGACTGTTGTGCTATGGGATTACCGGCGAATTAGTTACACGAGGGCTCTAGGCCGAGAGGTGCGGTACTCTTCGTGAAGGTCTTTCTAAGGGGGTCCTAACCTGTTTTTACGCAAAGTTTCGGAGGAAGCCTCGGAAAACTCCGAACAGTTAGGTCGGCAGACGTGGCCAGGTTTTGAACTAGGAGCTGTATTCTCAGCCGGTAGTAGAGAAATTGTCGGTTGTTATATGACAACTGGACAGACCCAGTGACTTAGGGTGGAATTCTCCGCCGGTGGTTCACGAAATCGTCGGTTGTTAGCTACCAACTGGGCAGAACCAGTTGTTTGGTTACCGACTGCGATAACAACTCCGGAGGGAAACGGCAGGTCTTTTAGCCAATCACATGAACCCCTTGACGCTCCTCCTTAAAACTCCACCTCAAGGCGGGGCAAAGTTAACGACTGCGAGAAATTAACGACGAGCGGAGAATCCAGCTGTTAGATCTGAACTGTGCCAACAACTTCGGGAGGTCTTTTAGCCAATCACAAAAACCAATTGAGGCTCCTCCATAAAACTCCACCCCAAGTGGCCTCAAGGCGGGATACACACCGAGGATTAAGTTAAACACCGTGGATTTCCCAACAACAGGGGGGAGAATTGAGATCCGGGCACCTTCCGTCTCCCAGTCCAGACCGCTATGCGCTCAGGCCACTGGTGGGGTTTGAAACTGGTGAGAGCGAACGAGCACCGACTTTTCCTTCCTGATGTAGAAAGAAAAAGGCTGATTCATTCTACACTGTCAATAAAATGCGCTCAACAATTTAAGCGGTGGAGACCAAATTGGCTAAGTCAAGCTAGGGTCAAATGTGAATTGAAGGTCACTCCTGGAATTTGCGTTGTGATTTTTGTTGACTGCCAAAAGTGCCTTAAATCGGAAGTTACAAAAAGCTGTTAATTAGTGGGGAGTTCGTGGCCTAAATAACTGCAAAGCTCTCGAACTAGGTGTCGTGTGTGATTGACTTAGACCACTATTTTGCTCACCAGCAAGATTGAATTTGCTGCTTTCCCAATCAATAGACCGAATATTTTTGAATATTTATGTATCTTATCTAACAATAAGCGAATCAATAACTAAAAATTTTAATTTAAGTGTTACTTTTTTTTTAATTATCTTCCAATGGGAGTCTGGATCAAACATCTAAATCTAAGCATCGTAATCTAAATCTTCCTCATACTTCCCAATCTCCAAATGAACTGAAATATTTCATACTAATTTACATCTTAGCGAACAGCCTCGAATTAATTATAAAATGTTTTACTCTTAATTTTTAATTTTTTTATAATTCACACTTTTAATTCTTTAATAAAATTAAATCTAGACTAGGAAATATTAATTCTCGTTTTTAGCAACTAACATAAGACACAACTTGGTATATATTATTCTAAATATCATAATTATAATTTTTTTCATATCTGTAAGTTATTGTATTAATTATCTCATAAGATTAATTATGGTCAAAGTTAAACTTGCTTAAAATCCTACTTTTTTTTCAATTGTTCTCTGTTGAAATGAAGTCCTAGCTAAATGAAATGCCAATCCCGGGGGATCAATAAATCCCAATCCCGAAATCCCGCAAGACCAAAAAAAGTGCGGTATTGCATTCCCTATCGAAAATAGATCCAAAACAGCACACTCTTCGATAATCCGGTCTTTGGATACACCTTCCAAATTAATAATTCGGCGCTCTCGGAAAATCAGGGGCGTAGCCAAGAGTTAGGGGAGTTATGACCCCATCCCCATGAGGAAATTTTTACCATACAAAATGTATATTCTTCACTACATTATCACACGCATGTATGCATTTATATGAGTTGTAGTAGTCGTAACACAACCCCCCCCCATGAAAAATTTCTGGCTACGCCCCTGCTTGAAATATATAACATATTGTCTTGGGATCTTCTGACCACTGCGGATGTAAAACTAGAGTGTCCGCCTCTTGTGCTTTTCCTCGCTCTTTCGTCATTGTTTTCTAGTTTATCTGACGCATTCTGTAGGGTATTTATATAGTGTACTACAACCTCGACCAAACGAAAGCACACGACTTTTAAGTTTGTGCCAAAAGCAAGAGATCTTGGTAAGCCAGTATTTTTCGATTATCCACTGGTTGTCCGGTCCCATGTATGCCGGATTAAAGAGATTGTACTGTACTGTTTTTCATGTTGCTATTAAATGAAATAAACGTTATCCTCGAATTTATAAACAAGGAGCGCCCCCGTGGCCAAGTGGATCAGTCACTGAACAGAAGCGCGAAGGTCTCACATTAGGGCCTACTGCGTGGCTGTCGGTCAGACGATCTGGAGTTTGGGACGGTTTTCTCCAGATGAAACGCGAACAGGAGTTAGAACCCTTTGAAAAGTATCCGACCAAGGCAGCCCCCCCCTCGTTTGGCTTGCCGTAACAGAAAATTCAAACTCCAGTTGAAATGTACAGGTTGCTCATCACGTACCCTCTATATTAGAAATTTATATGTGTACTCTCAAAATAAATCAATGTCTCATTTTAAATGTACTTTCAAAAAAAGGAAAATAAATGACTGCTCATCGAATCAAATTTTTCTGCCTTCTGTTATTAATTGTATTTAAAGACACTAATGTATATTTATGATTTTATTTTTACATTTTAGAATAGAACTCACTATATATACATATATATATATATATATATAATATATGTTACTGTTAAAAACCGAAATCAGTCAAAACCCAAATTAACTAGGGAAAACCCGTTTTATCCGAGTAGCGGTAGCACGTTTTCGAGGGGCCCCTACAGCGGAGGCATATTTTCCAGGGGGCCCCCCTAAAGGGATGGCCGGACGCAGTAATGTTTTTTTTAGGTCTCGCAAAGGGCCAGCATTAGCATATTTTCCAGAGGGCCCCCAACAGCGGTGGACGGACCCAATGATATTTTTTGGGGTCTCGCCAAGGGCCAGCGTTAGCATATTATCAAGGGTGCCCCCTACAGCGGTGGCCGGACCCCATGTTTTCCCATGTGAATTCCGGAAAGTTAATGCTTTAACCACTAAAAATTGGATCTTGCTCCCCCTTCGAAAATATGCTATTACTGGCCTTTTGCGAGACCCAAAAAAACATCACTGGGTCCGGACACCGCTGTAGGTGGCCCCCCCTCGAAAATATGCTAACGCTGGCCATCTGCGAGACCCAAAAAAACATCAGTGGGTCCGGCCATCACTTCAGGGGGCACCCTCGAAAATATGCTCGCTGTCCCTTTGCGAGACCCAAAAAACATCAGTGGGTCTGGCCATCGCTTTAGGTGGCCCCCTCGAAAATATGCTAACGCTGGCCCTTTGCGAGACCCAGGAAAAATCAGTGGGTCCGGCCATCGCTGTAGGGCCCCTTTTAAAATATGCTAACGCTGGTCCTTTGCGCGACCAAAAAAAAAAAAAAAAACACCGGCCATCGCTTTAAGGGGTCACCTCGAAAATATGCTAACGCTGGCCCTTTGCGAGACCCCAAAAAAATCAGTGGGTCCGGCTGTCTGGAACCCCTGGAAAATATTCCTCCCCTGTAGGGGACCCCTCGAAAATGTGCTACCGCTACTCGAATAAAACGGGTTTACCCTAGTTAATTCGGGTTTTGCCTAGCGCTGTCAGTCAGAACGCGTTTTGACTAGTTCATTCGGGTTTTGCCTAGCTCTCTCAGTTAGAACTCGTTTTCCCTAGTTAATTCGGGTTTTCACTGTAACATATACATATATACAGGGTTGTCCAAATTAAACTTCCCCAACTCAAAGGCCTGTGCAGAATGTTGTATGAGTCATAATGCGATGAAATTTTGAAAACAGACACTTCAGATCACGTGCTCGTGATTTATTAAAATATATATATATATATATATATATTAGTACAAGAAGTTGCCGATAAGTGGCGCTGTAAGACTAGTAATTTGCATATTGCAACAACGTGATTTGCAGAAATAAAGCTTCAGAGCAACGTATCCAAAAGACGAGCCCTACAAAAGTGGAAGACAGGCGCTGCACAGGCTGTTGTTTCCAGCTCGCTGTTGCACAATGGCGGCTTTGAAATACAATGTTAGTCAAACTTTTCTACCAAAATGACGAGAACTCCTGTGCTGCGAAAAGAGCATTCCGTCGGCTAAATAACTTACGGCCGAGGACCATGACACAACGCACTTTACGAGACATGATGAAGAAGTTCGAAAGAACCGGACAGCTGGGAATTTTACCAGGTAGAGGACGACATGTTGCGGATTCTGCACGTGTTCGAGACGTTGCTTTGGCGGTCGTGGACGCCGCTAGCCAATCGCCACATGGTGTTGTCAGTGTGCCAACTGCTTCTCGTGCTGTTGAACATCTGTAGAACGTCTTGTTTGATCTGCATCGCCACCTATCGGCAACTTCTTGTACTAATAATTTATTTTTAATAAATCACGAGCGCGTGATCTGAAGTGTCTGTTTCCAAAATTTCATCACATTATGACCCATGCAACATCTTGCAGAGGCCTCTGAGTAGGGGAAGTTTAATTTGGACAACCCTGTACATATATTAAGAGAGAGAGAGAGAGGGTGATTCGCTTCCAGACTGACAAACTTGCCGTTAGGTGTTGGGGGTACAGGGAGGGACGGTTCAGAATCACATAGCAATGCGGGGTCGGAAACGTCGTCTTTATGTACCTGTTAATAATCACTTTGGAAGAAGTGTCGAAGTGTGCGTCTCATTTCTTAACCCTTTGAGGCGCAACCCTTTCCCAATGCTGGAAAAAGGGCAGCCGTTGCCATCGCTCGACTTAACTACCAGCAAGATGGCGGACGATCGAAACGTTCATCGCGTGCCACAGATCTAGAGACCCTTTTTTGACGACAGCTGGCTGTGCTCGCGCAGGCAGAGGACGCTGTCAGAGGACAGCTGGCAGGCAGTCGTGCAGGCAGAGGACAGCTGGCTGTGCTCGCACACAGCCAGCTGCGTCAAAAAAGGGGTCTCTAGATCTGTGGCACGCGATGAACGTTTCGATCGTCCGCCATCTTGCTGATAGTTAAGTCGAGCGATGGCAACGGCTGCCCTTTTTCCAGCATTGGGCCATCTATCCAGCTGTTCTCGCGTTCTTCCATTTTTCAGCAGATGTCAGTGCTGTTAAAAAGAATCGTGACCATTTTTTTACGGGAAATGACGCGCTAAAAAGTAAAGGATTCTCGTGGAGCTATGTCACCTGCAACTATTTTTTATAGAAATCCAATTTTTCTTCATGACTGGCAACAGTCAAAACGTTAGAGTTGGCTGTTCCCAGAGCGGGATCACTGCGCCTTAAGGGGTTAACCAAGTTTCATAAACCATGGGCTTTCCTCAGAAAATTTCATCAATGTAATGAAAAAAAAAAAAAAAAACAATTCTGAAATAATAATTTTTATCAAGCGCAATCGGTGAAAGAGGGGGTTGGTTTTGAGAAACCATGGTCGGAAAGTTTACTATCACTTGAACACTTCTTATAAAGTGATTATTAACAGGTACATGAAGACGAGGTTTCCGACCCCGCATTGCTATGGGATGCTGCACCGTCTCTGTACCCCCTACACCCGCTGCAAATTTGTCAGTCTGGTAGCAAATCACCCTGTATATAAACTATATAATAGTGAGATATACTTGTTTTAAATATATAAATATTTTTTTTTAATTTCTTTACAGCTTGCAATATTATACACTGATTTTTTTAACTTCATTGGACTCTGTAAAGTAAGTGTGAATATACATATGCCTCCCCAATTTATATTAGATATTAAAATTTAAAAAAAAAAAAACTTTGTGAAAAAAATCACATAAAAACATTTTTCACAGAATTTTTATTTATTTTAACGCTTAACACCAGTATTTTGAGTGCTTTTCCCGATATCAGATATTGTATTGATTCAAACTGGTAACTATTGCTTCATGTAGATGGCAGCACAGAACGTATAAAAGAAAATGCCTAATTCACTTTTTCTTTTTTTCGAAATGTTTGTTTTTAAATTGAAGAAGATGATTTGGTATATTTTTATATTAATAACGAAAACTAAATACGTATGAGACGGTAGTTCTCACAAAAGTTTACTATTTTGAAAAAATAATTTTAAATTTATAATGACTTTAATGCGTCCGCTTCCTAAAAAAATGCGAAGCAGCATGTGTTTTCACTTAAATGAAAGTAAATTGATATTTTCCATTTATTCATTTCGTTATTTTAACTAGTGAAAATAAATAAAAAAGAAATGAATGATTGTTCTCCTTGCTATTAATATTGAAACTAGTTACGTGGAAGCACTTTAATAATGATCTTTAGCTGATTAAACATTTTATTGTTTGTTACAAAAAGTATGATTTAATAATAACCGCTTCATCCAATTTCGTATCGAGAAATTTTGAAATTTTTCATTGGGGGGGGAGGGGGGCAAAAATGCAATCGAATCAAAAATATCGGTTTGGTTCTTTCTGTTTCCACAATTACTAATAGTTGAATGGTAAAACACGATATCATTTGCACATATTTGCTTGCTGTACGCTTTTTTAACTAAATTATAGGTTCCATTTTCTAAAATGAGACGTTTTAGTAAGTCTTCCAACCAAGGCACCCCTTTTCTAGGCAGATAGCCCATGCGTAGCTTTGCCATAATTACAATACACAAATGATACCTCACGTTCATGTAAGTATTTTCAATGGAGATAGTTATACGTTCTGTTTTCTTAAATACGTCAGTTCGTCACGAGTCACGTCAAGTTCATCTAAGCTAAAACGCATTGTTAATTGAGTTATGTGTTCTATTCTTTTAAATAAGATGTCACGTCCATGTAAGCTAATACGTCTATTGAATTATATGTTTTTATTTTTAATGAGACCCCACGTTTATTTAAAGTAAATATGCACCGATAATCAATTTACACACTATGTTTGATTACGTTAGACGTCATGTTCATGTAAGGAAATGTGCATTGTTATTTGAATTATATGTTCTGCATTCTTAAATGATATTTCACTTTCATGTAAACAAACACGCGCAATTTCGCTTAAAATTATTCTCTTAAATAAAACCTCAAGAGGATTAATTTAAAAAAAAATAGAGTTTTATGACTGGCTGTTCCATTTTTGTGGACAAGCATTGAATTCGCAGACTTCCTTTAAAAATAAATAAATAAATTAGCTGATCTCATTTAAGTCGATTCGGTAATTTCAGTTTAGAAAAAGTTCCGAGAAATATAGGTTTGTACAAAGAAATACGCAGTAATTAGTATTGGTTTCATTTACTAGAATAAGTTTTATTACATTTTATTTTTCTCAATTAGAAGTTTGAACATTTAAAGATTTTAATTTCACAATAATGCATAAAATATCGTGAAATAGTGAGAGAAATGAAATGATTAAAATCACAACAAAAAAAAATCGCAATTTTAAGTTAGTTAAAAACCAATAAGAATGAGTGAAATACATGAAGAAGCACTCTACGAAGATTGATTGGTACAGTGTCCAATATTTTAAGACTGCAATCTTATTTTACTGGCTGTACCTTTAGGAACATTTCCCGACTTTTAAAAAATCTCCACGTTTCTTCCAAGAAAGTAGGGGTTTTGATATCAGTCAAAATTGATGGATGATATAATCACAATCTTTGCTTAGCTCTCCGAAAATAATTTAATAATCATTTAATGTTTCTTTACTTGTCTATTTTCTGAGATGATTGATTGTTTGGTTAGATGGCGCACAGTTATTCTGCAGCTTAGCAACGAAACCATTTTATTATTTTATTTTTATTTATTTATTTTATTTTTATTTTATTTTATTTAGTAAGTAGACATGCATGTATTTTTCACATCAGAATCACCATTTTGCTTTTTAAATAAGTGAAACATGAAACCATCTAATATTTAAATTCGAGCAATATTTGTGAATTCGTAGAGTGATATACAGCAAACTTTTTATTATTTGGCCTAATATGTCGGAAGGCTAAGCCGGATAGCAAACAAACAAACAAACAAAAGGTCGGATTTCTATAAATTATTTACACATTTTCTGATCTTCCTCCCGCTCCCACCGGGATATTAAAAACACATGCTACACATTTTAAACCCTTTCCCAGGCATTGAGAAGATTACTTCCCACCTACATTATCTTACGAAATATACTTGTGGGAAGCAGAAACCCCACTGAAACACAATAGCTTCGCTTTTACTATGCCGGAAAAATAATTCCCAAATCCAATATGGTACTGCGATGTTTGTTCAAGCTATTCAAACAGAATTAGCCCATTTGTTTTGAAAATTCGAAACCATTTAAGAGGTTTCGGAGTTGCAGCTTTGATGTTATGTTTGTACTGCTCAGCAATTCAACATCATCATGAGATCAGAAGAACTGAAAGTATGGAGAGGTATACATAGACTCAGTGGCGCACCCAGGATTTTAGTTTAGGGGGGGCTGAGCTGAAAAATGCTGTTGAACTCGGTTATTGTGAGATCGATAATAGTTACAACCCTCTTATAACGTCAAAATATTCTGTAATATTCTTCATTTGTCCATACAACACAAGCCCACAAGCAAAAACTCATTATAGAGTCATAAATAATTATCTGATCTTTTCAGTGATATTGTAACCGACTTTAACAGTGTTTTATAAACTCTCTGTAAGTATTTATTTAAAAACTAACATATTTTTAGGTAAAAAATACTTTAGAAATAATTTGAAGAGAATAAATAATAATAATAGTAATAATTCATTAGTGACAATTTTCATTTTTTTAAGTTTTTCACTTCTAACTGCACACCTTTAGGGGGGACTTGAGCCCCCATAGCTCCCCCCCGTGGGTGCGCCTATGCATAGACTCATGTTTATACATCAACTGCTTGAAGTAAAAAACTGCTGGAAATACTTCCCACCCTAGAATTAAAATGTAACTATAAAATTCGGCTAAATAAAATATATTCTTTTAAATGGTATTGTTTAATTGATAACAAAACGCCAAAAGAATGCGAGAAATTCCAAAGATATATAAATGGCCCACGAAAGGGTTAAGATAAAGGATTTTTTTTTTCTTTTCACATATAGACAGACTTGCAAAGATTTTAATAAACTAGCTTAATGTGGTACACTTAATGTGTAACATATGTTTTTAATATAACACAGAATATTGTACATTTATATATACAGTGTATTCGGATTTTCTCATTTATGAAAATATATATTTCATGCTAAAACTTCTTATGTCGGTTTGTGCGTGTGCAGAACTTGAATATATGGCACATAACACACGGTCGCTTCCAACAATCCTTATTTTTTTAACTGGGTCGGATATTCCCGAGCCGGATAATTGGGAGTCTATTGTATCTGTGTAACATATATACCCTCACGTGCAAAGAAAATAAATAAAAAGTAGGAAAGAAATCTACACATTGAGAACTACAGCAAATTTATCTTTGCAAAGTAAATTACTAATCTGTTATAAAGGCATAAACCTGAAGATGTTTCCAGAGTTATGACAATCTATGCCTCCTTCCAATGCTTTTTGTGTGCTCGCGATGGTTCATGCAGAAAAATTCATTGGCCAAAGCACGGAACAAGCACGGCCAAAGCAACGCCCAAACACAGAAGGAGAATATTCACCGTTGAGTCTTTGCAGTGAAACAAATGCATGTGTTAAAACATGCTTAATAACCTAAATGAAGGTCTTACAATCTTTGCCTTTTAAATAGAGTCTTTGAAAGTTATTTAATGAGACTGTAAAAAAAAAAAAAATTACAGATTGCACGTCCACTAGCAAGAAAGATATCAAAACACTCACACATAAGCATTGATTTCCCATCGTGAAAAAAAGCAATGCCTTAAAGATTTGTCTCATGGAATTTCCGCAGCCAAACTTTATTGTATTGGGATTCTTTTATGTGCTCCCGTAAAAGAGCTATAAATGCCACTGCCAATATCAGTTAATAATTAAACCAAAAATCAAGAACCATTCAACTTTGTAGAAAAGTATTAAAGAACAAGATTTTTCGGACAGTGTTATAGAAACACGCAAATATTTTCGAATCTATAGCACATGTGCAATAGATCGGTAGCACTGCATTCAGTTAAATATTTTAAGTAGTCATACGTTGATAGATTTTCTTTTACCTGTTAATCTAATATGAGCATTTCAATTTATTATTAAGGGGTCAGGTACCTTTGAGCGTTGAAAATCTCCACGAAAATTGACCATAACTGCATTCGCAATATCTCTACAAGTAACAATACTGTAAACTTGCATTTTTTACCAGTTATTTAGAAAGCTTTTATGAACCTTTTACAGCTCTTGGAATAGTTCTACTTATTAAATTAAATTTTGTATAACTAAAAGTATTCGAGCCCGTTGTTTGCTTATTTGCAGTCTTGCGCGCAGAATTTCATAAAATATATATACCACAGTTACTTAAAAATTTCAATACATAAAGAAAAATACCCTTAAATTAAAATGACGAAAAATAATTTTGTTGGTATGCGTGTAACGTTATAATTTTTGCATTTATTTGCATAATTATGCAAATGATAGTTATAAAAATTGCAATTATTCTTTTTTTAAAAGGAAAGAAGAGTCCCAGCAAAATTATTTTTCGTCATTTTAATAAAAAGCTATTTTTCTATATCTATAACATTTTTTAAGTTACTGTGATGCATATATTTTATGAAATGCTGCGCGCAAGACTGTAAATAAGCAAAAAGTAAGCTCGAATATTTTTAGTTATACAAAATTTAATTTAATACGTAGAACTATTCCAAGAGCTCTAAAAGGTTCATAAAAGCTTTCTAAATAACTGGTAAAAATTGCAAGTGTACAGAATTGTTACTTCTAGAGCTATGGCAAATGGAGTTATGGTCAATTTTCGTGGAGATTTTTGACGCTCAAAGGTACCTGACCCCTTAACTTTTAACTTTTATATTTTTAATTCGGCTTAGAACTTTAGACTATAAACAAATAAAAAGTAAATAAATGTTTTATATTTTCTTTCTTTTTAATAAGTAGTCAATAAATATTAAAGGCGTTGAGTAAACTCGCAAGCTTTAAAATTTTCCTCTCCGTTCCTTCATTTTGGTAGTATAAACCTTTTAGATATGAACTAGTCATATTTCAAAAGTTGCATAAAAAACATGAATTTTTTTTAAATTTAATACAGTTATTTAAAATCCATCAGCGAAATTTTGGTACCATTGTAACACTAGTTAGATATCTTCAAATACATTCAAGTCCTTGAAAATCAATTCATCGAATTCATAGAGAATTCTCGACCGATTCTAGATTGGATCTAATTCTCGCCCAGATTTCCGATGCAGCACCTTAATTTCGCTGTGGAGACAGCTTAATGAAATATCGGTTAAAAGAAAATATCCCACTTAAACTGAGAACTTTTCGATGTTTTTCTGAGTTCTTGCTTGTTTGTTTATGGCAATGCTACGCTAGGGCGATCTGCCAAGGGTGCCTTAGTAGAAGGACTTTCTAAGGGGGTTCTAATGCGTATTCACGTTACATCTGGATAAAACCTACCGAAAGTCCAGACCGTTAGATCGACAGCCGCGCGATGGAACCCGAACTTGGGACCTTCACACTTCGGCCATCTACCCTTTCCGGTGACATAACCACTGTTCCATGGTGAGGCTTTCTGAGTTCTTCTTTAGATCTGTGCACTAGATGGGCAACTCGATCGACCGGTAGTGAAATGAGTCGATGGCAACGGCTGCATTTTTACAGCGTTTGGCAGTCTATCCAGTTAGTCTTCTATAATGGCGAGAAAATGCTGTGCACTTAATCCCCAAAATCTTACTCAACTTCTTTTTGGAAAAGAATGCAATATTCTATTTGAGGTAAACGAGACTCAAATTTTATCGTGAAAAACCATTACTTTGTTTTTTTTTTACAGTCGAAATTAGCATTAAATCAAAAATATTTAGATGATTTTTATTTTGCTAAAGCGAAGCAGATTGGGGCTATCCGCCAATAGGAAGGGTGCTTTCAATTGAGATTATGAAGCACATTCATGTTACATATAGCAAAAACCACACAAAACACCAGACTGCTAGATCGACAGCCGAGCGGTATCAAAGCCCTCCTTCAAATATGTAAGGCTATTCAGAAAATGTAAAAACTGAAAAATATATGCTGTAAAATCTAAAACGTAAAACTAAGTAAAACGTCCTTTCTTTTTGCAATAATTCAAATGCAAAGTAGCGCTTGCCTTTTTCATTTCTTATCCACCCCTCTCTTTAAATCATTTTTTTTTATCGCTTATATTTCATATTTGATAAATCGTTAAAATTTATACTCACAAAATCGTGTGTTGAAGACAGATTAAAGGAAAATTCTTTTTTATCAAATACAAAATAAAATAAAATTAACTTTTATTTTGATCGAATGTATTTTTAATATAAATTTAACCATCCTCTATACATATTCACCAATAGGCTAGTTTAAATTCCATAGAAGAATGAAATGTTACTTGTTCTTCCCATATTTTTCTCACTGACATGGACATTTTATTTTGTCTTTGCATGTAACATTGCATTGATAAAATCCAATGGTGTTGAAATTAAAGGTACAAAAAATGTTCCGTTATTTTGCATTAAGTTTTTCTTTACTAAATAAAAACAATTTCCACAGTTTTCCCTAATGTTGATTAATACTATCCAATCATACTCAAAAGGCCCTTTCCAGGCAAGAGCCTTACCTGGATTAAAAACTTCCAAGTACAATATTTAGTGCTGCCATCTGTGGAGTATTTTGTATAACAGAAAAGGCTTGAAATTACGACAGTAGTAAAGAAATTTTTATTATTTATTTATTTATTTATTCAATTTGACATATTAACTCGCATTTCACAAATGTAAGCGTTCAAACGAAAAATCATTCTTTTTTCTCATTTTTGGTCAATACTGTGTATATATATTTTCAAGTTTAAAAAATATTAATTATATTACAAAATCGAAATTTTCTTTTAAGTAACTTAGGAACAGTAAAAACTAAGAATTTAAATATTCACCATGCTTCATAAATTTATAAGAATAAACAATAGATTTATCGATTGTTTTACGTATATCGTGATATTTAAAACAGAAGTTTTTTAGTGCATCTTTAGTGCTGCCATCTGTTGTGTTTATTTTGAGCTAATATTTCAACTTGTCATAATTACCTTTAAAACTCATATTTTTGTTGAAAGTATTGGCATTGGCGGATTCACGCGGGAGGGGAGGGGGGCGCATGGTCACTTTCCCCTCCCAGAATAACTAAGTTTACGCGATAGAAGATTGAATTAGTTTGTGAATTCATGTGATTTTATAATAAAGATGTGACAAAAAATTGTTTTGTGCCCTCCAGAATTTTTTTCTGGATCCGGAATATTGGTGAGAAAAATTAATGATAAATGAAAATTTTTGTTTAAATTAATAAATAAAATAGCACTTTCCGTTTACAGTTAAATTCTTGAGACAAAGGTTGAGCAAGCTGACTTATTTAACAACCTCGCATATAGTCTTACAATATCCGCCTTTTAAATCGTCCGTCTTTGAAGGTTATTTGGTAGGATTCTGTAGACAACAACTATGCATGTTCCAATGGCAAGAAAGATATCAAAACACTCACAACTGTTGATATCACACACTGTGAAAAATATAACAATGCCTCTAAGATTTGTCTCATGGAATTACTGCCGGCAAACTTTATTGAATAGTTATTTTTTTATATTCTCCTGTAAAAGAACTACTGACTATGTTAAATTGCCACTGACAATATTAGTTAATAATTTAATCGAAAATTACGAACAGTTCAAGTTTGTAGAAAATTATTAAAGAAAAAGATTTTGGACAAAGCACTCTAAATATTTTAAGTAGTCGCTCGTTGATAGATTTTCTATTATCTGGTCATCTAAATTTCTAAAAAGAACATTTCAATTTATTATTAACTTAAATTCTGTTTTTTAATTTGACATAACTTTAGAATATAAAGTAAATAGAAAGTAAAAAAGGCTTTTTCTTTCTTTTTTAATTATTAATCAATAAATACTACAGCGTTAAGTAAACTCTTAAGTTTTTAAAATCGTCTATATATTTCTTCATTTTGGTAGTACAAAATTTTTAGATATAAACTAGTCATATTTAAAAAAATCATTTTAAAAATGCAGGAATTATTTTTATTTCACAACAGATATTTAAAATCCACGGAACTATATTTTTGTACTGTTGATACATTAGTTACACATCCATAACTGCAAACCTTCGGTTTTCTTTTTCTTTTTTTTTCATGAATATTTTAACCACTAATTACTTCAACTCATTTAATCTTAAAACAAATCCAAATTTTTAATAATCCTCCCGTTCTCTCATTTCTAAGCGATTTTTCCCTCTTTTCAGCTCCATATTACTTCCGAGAGTAAAGAACGTGAATCATTTGAGTGACAAAATTAGCTGTTGCAATTGACATGACGTCATATTGAAGTCACGGTATTCAGCCTTTGATGGGTAAGTTGCGATTGCGATTCCAATTCCTTTAAAATAGTTTTTCCAGATAACATCAATAATATTCGTCTGCATGAAGCTTTGATATAAGAGGGGCTGTTTACGCAAAGCGAAATCGTTCGAATGCGAAAAGTTTTCGCACGTTTCGAGAAGAGCATGAAATTCGATTTGGGTATACAGTAGGATCACAAAAGTCCCTTGTCACCCTCTTAATTTCGGAGCGGCTGCTGCTGCTATTTTTATAAAAGTGGTGTCTAGGTACAGTAAATTGGATATGCGCTACCGAATGAGACCGCTCACAGCCTGGTGGAAAATGCGGAGTTAGTCATTGTGATCTACCACTGTACCATATTGTACAATTAACGATGGTCAAAAATTGTCGTTTGTCGTAAAATTATTTTTTTTTTAAATCTTAAATCATTAGGAAGTTTTATGAGTGAAAAAATTTACCCCAAAATTTAGAATAGATATACTTTGTGAAAGTAAAACTGTGATGACGTCAAAGCTTCAGTTCTAAGGTTTTCTATTTCCAGAGAGTGGTGACAGAAACCTTTCCTCAACCGGCAAGTGACTTTCGTTTCAATGCAACCTGATCTCGTGACCAGGGTCTCTTGATCTATCACCATATTTTCTTTAATAGTAAGATTACTGAGAGTAAAATTTCGCTATGTGAAATTTATCTTTTAAAATTTTCTGGTTTTTAGGAATTCACGACTTTATAATAGAGATTTTCAACACTGTCATTAATTTCACACGAATGCCAGTAAATTAACTAATAAGTCTACCTTAAGGATCTCAATTCTGCATTCTAGTACCTATGAAGAATACTGATATAAAGGGAGATCGAGATCACTGATAAATATATATATATATATGTTTCCATTGCCAACGGAGTTGACATACTGGAACATGGAGTTGGCACACAACGTTAATATTGTTGGAATTTAGGATTGAAAAATGAAACTAAGCATCGTCCATTGTTACCAAGCTTAGGCCTAGCTCATGTTTAGCATCTAGCATTTTTTAAAAATTTCACGAGGTTCACTAGGTCAATGATGGTGGAATCACACCATTGAGATGGAGATCTATTTCATTTGCTTAAGTATCATATAATGAGGGTTATATAATACTATGAGACAAAAAATGCAATGAAGTTTAATTTATATGTGAAACCAAAGAAGTGGGTGCCAACAAACATACACTTGTCATAATGTATTTATTAATGTAAAAGAAATTTAACTTCATAATTAGGCTTAACAACTCCATGAGCTAAGATGTCCACGGGGTGTCCATGATGCCCATGGAGGTGACAAAATCACATTTTTAGTGCAAGCTAAAGCATAGTTTTAATAATATAAAATGGAATTAAAGTTTTCGATGCATTTTCTTTATGTACACCAAGCATGATTTAAAAAAAAAAAACAGACAACAGCTCCCATTTTATAGGTTTTACAGAAGCCCTGGAGTTGACAACCAATAAACATACTCACTTAGAATTGAAACTTTCTTTTTTTCTTGTGTACAAGCAGAGCTTAATTCACATCTGTTCTCAATGGAGATGCACCCAAATGGCTGCCTCTCTTCCAACACCACTTGAAAGAAATGGGCAGTTTAGCCATTTCAAGGGAACTTTTTAAAAATAAATCTGTCCATGGAGGTGATGCTTCAACCTGGTTGCAAACTTTACTTGAGCAAAGCTTTCTAAGTTTACCAGCTTATTTATGATTTCAACAAGCAAAAATATTTCTCAATGCATATTTATTTAATTTAACTAAGAAATAATATTTAAGGCAGTTTTAATAATATGTCTATTTGTTTAAGCAAAGTATGGCCTGGTTCAACACCTTCTAGATATACAATGCCTGACAACAGAAACTTTTACGTCATCACTTTCACTAGGTCCACTTGAATGGCGTCATCACACATTTCTTCACAAAGTAAAACTATTCAAAATTTGTGGCGAATTTATTCCCGCATAAAACACTTTAATGATTTAAGACAGAAAATTTAATTTTACGACAAATAGAAAATTTTAACTATCACTAATTATATAATATGATACAGATATAGATCATAATAAATAATTTCTTATCGGAAAGCAATTTTAATTTTCATCTGTAACTTAAGATATTTTCTAAAATTTGTATCATTCAACAGAAATTTTAAATAGTTCTACTTTGTGAAAGGAAATCTGTGATGACGCCATCTTAGAAGACCTAGTGATGACGTAAGAGCTTCTGTTCTCAGGCCTTCTATATCTAGGAGGTGGTGCCTGGTTGCAGTCCATCGAGTTGACTTTTCTCACATATTTGAAATTTTATAGCGCAAAGATAATTCTTAAAAAGCTTCCAACTTTTGGGGGATTTATTAGTATCCATGTAACACTCAATAGTACAATTCGTGACATGGATGTCATGTTAATAGAATAGTTAACATTCTTCAGTTTCATTAAAGTGCCCGAATTTGGAGAATGACCCATATATATTGGGTTTTTCGAAAAGTCATCTTTTCGTCTTTTAAGAACATGATGAACCAACATGCCGAGCTTTGAGGAATTTCAAATGATCACAAACGGTCGAATTCGATAAATTTGATCTATCAGCGATCTCAATATTTGCTATTCGTCCGTTTTTTTTTAATCAATTAATACTTTTATTGTGCCTTCATCAGCTTCAATTGGCATCCCAGAGCGTTCAACTTCAAATTTGACGCATCAAAATTTTGCAAACCAGTTTTGGCACTGGTGTTCTTTGAAATACATCTTCTCCATACACATCGGGTATTTTCTTTTCCTTTCTTAGACGGTATTTTCACCTTTCCGATAGAGGAAAAGCAAAACATGTCGATAAAAGGCCGCTTGTCAGTTTCCATATTTGAATTTGTATCAACCAAAAAAAAAAAAAAAAAAAAAAACTACTGCTCAGAATTAATCGAATCTTTTTTTGTAAACAAGCTGCCTATGTAAGCTGTCAAAATATATAATGATTATGCGGCCTAAATGTGAAGTTGGCAGTGGAAAAATATAATTAAGTCCTCTCTTGGGAAAAAAAAAAAGAAATTACTCCCCGAACAACCCAATATTTGAACAAACAGCCTTGTACCATTGATAATAAATTTCTTTACTAAACGGCCATTCTGCCAGCACCTCCTAGAAAAAGAAAGCCCCTAGCTCCTATGTCACCAAGCTTTGAAGTGATCAGAAGGTAGGTTCTCATAAGCTTAGTGATGATGTCAAAGCTTGAGTTGTGAGGCTTCCTGTATGTAGGAGGTGATGATTCTGCTCAGGCACGAGCCTCTCCTTTACTGGCGATTGATTTTCTATTTCAATGCAGCCTGACCTTCTGGTCAGGGTCTCTTGATTGAGTCTTGAGTTACATTTTCAACGAAAGCTGACAGTAAAGTTTCATTATGTGAAATTTATCTCTTAAAAATTTCTGGTTCTTAGAAATGTCTTCGTGAAATTATAGAGCTTTTCAAAAATGTTATTAATTTCCGGTAATGCTAGTAAATTAATTTATCAGCCTACCTTCGAAAAATCACAGTATCGCGTTCCAATTCCTAAGAATAATATTCATATAGAGGGAGGGCGATAACAGATGCCTCAACCTTGAAAGGCTATATTATATTTAAACTATTTCTCTCCCAGAGGTCGAAATTCGACCACGAAGCGTTATTTTTTTTATATGAGTGTGAATAAAGTTTTTTTTCTGTCAATGTCTTAAGATTCCATATACAGTAGAACCTACTAAAGTGACCACCTTGGCTAAGAGACCATCTGTCTATAATGGCCACTTTTGTATTATTTCACTTTACAACCCCCACACTCTTCTGTGAGGTCGCTGTTCTTGTAAAGACTCTATCATATTATGCAAAATGCAACGGCAGCTCCAGTGAGTGGGTCATAGGGGTCATCTCCATCTACCGACCTTGGCTTTCACACGTTCAGTTTGCGTTTTGAACAATTTAAGCTAATCTACAAAGTCTAGTGGCCCACTCCGAAAATTCATCCTGGAGCCGTTCTCGGCTAAAGGCCTATTATGTTCGGAGTTATAAAATCTTAAACCGTCATAACTTTTACGTCAAAGCCTTTTAACTAAGGCTGGGATTCAGACTCTTATTTACCGTCATAGAAACCAGTTTATTGACCGATTCTAGTTTCATTATTGGTTTAAGAACTGGAATTGTCAATGAAACTGGTTTATAATGACGGTCAATAGAGGTCTGAATACCAGCCCTAATTAGATTTCTAACTCATTTTTAAACTCATGACGTCGAAATGACATCATTCTCACTTGCGATATCTAAGATGAATTAGTGAATGAAGAAGAAAAAAAAAACACGTTGTTTTATTTTTCTAGGTTATCTAATAAGGTAGAAGTTTATTATTTCTTTCTTGGTGCAATTTTTGTAAAAGCTAGATAACCTAGTTAGGATTTCTAGATTCGTGACATCAAAATGACGTCATTCTCGCTTGAATTATTGAAGGTAATAAATAACTAAATCTATGTCAACTATGCTCACTAATGTGCTCAATGTGACTTATGAGTAGCTTTCTACCCTGAAAATTGCGAAAAATCCTTAAAAATTAGGGAACAGGTGGATTTCTAGAATTTTAAAGTTGACTACGAACTATTCGATGTTGTTTTACATATTTGTGCAAAATTTCAAGCCGAACGGTCGGACGGTGTGGGAGGAGTTTCCGGACAAACAAACAAACAAACAAACTTGCACATTTATATAATAGAATATTATTTTCATTCCCTATTAATTGCAGAGGTATTTCTTCAATAACATTCTCCGAGAAAATTGCTTTAGCATACTGCGTGGCGGGAGGTTGTAAAAGAAATTGTCGAATTGGTGCGTTTCTGTGGAGCGTCTCTTGTATTGCAACCTGCCCTGTTCGGGTCGTTTTTCCACAGCTTTAAAACATGGGATTTACGTCACTTCGCGCACTTAACGATCGTCTAAAATAAGTCGCAAAGCGCAGGGTCAAAGCATATTTTAGTCATTGGCGTTTTACCAAACTGGAGAATGATTTCACTTTTTGCAAATTTTGTTGTAATACTATAACCCTATAGTACTGCTGAAACTTAGTGTTGCTATTTCAAAATTCACACAACCACGGAACCATCGCCCGCCTTGGCGCGAAATACTGCTTGCCAAATTACTTCTTTATTTTTATTACGGTGCAATAGCATATTACAAAAAATATTTTAACATTCGCACAACAAGCTCTGTACCAACTGTAACTGTGACGAATTTCACGCAATGTACGGCAAAAGGGACGCAGATGTTTTCCTTAGTGTATATATATATATATATGTATCTTCTACTAAACAATACAAGGTAGAATTCCATTTCGTGCATCCTTTTGAATGAGAAGGATAGGAAGTTTCATCCTTCTTAGAATAGATTCCGGCACTCTTTTCGTTCGAAAATCGTGTCTCGCTCTGCATCAGTATCATGAAGCACCAACTAAATTCCCCCTGGTGACATTCTTCGGAGCTACGTGCAACACACATGGATTCAGTACGACCATCGCCTAACGGCAGATGGGCGAAAAAGCGTTAGACTCTCAAAGGAAAATACTCGGTATCCTTTTAATAATTAGCTACAAAAGCGTCCTCTTGAGATTAATCCTGATGCAATCTACTACTACTAATGGACGCATCCCCAGAATTACGACTAACAGCGCCATCTTACAGAGAAATTTTGTTTAACTCTCTTTGAATATGTAACATTCGAGAAAAAGGCCTACTGGCTTACGAAATGCGTCATACTACGTAGGCGAACATGACAAAGTTTTATTGTTTGGAACACCCAGGCCTTTAAAGGCTGCATTCCCAGTTTTGCAATTTACGATCCTATTCTTTTTTAAACATTAAATAAATGGAGCCTCTTTGTGAGATATGGTCAAGTCAAGAAAATCAATTTTATATACAATGTAAATAATAAATGAGTAATATGTATAAAGATAGAAATAAGATAAGAGTATAAATAAATAAGAGATATGAGCACATTTTGGAAGAAAACTACACAACAGTAAGTAAATATGGATGTAAAGTTCCTAAGCGGTATCCAAAACTAAGTGTATCCAAAACTAACATTGTGCATTTTATAGCTTATCTCTCAGAAATCGTAGCCTAACTGTGTAGGCGAGTTTTAGGAGTAAAATGATAATTTATAAAAGAAAAATTATGATTCAGATTGTTCATCATCACTTTATAGAGTTTATCATTGCTTATATTTATCTTTGGAACAACAGTAAGGATTACATTTAAAAACTGAATCTATAATCATAATTTTTAAAATAATACTTAATCAGGAATGAATAATAAATAAATTTAAGCAGAAATAAATCTGATAAAATGAGGATGAGCCACCAAAATATTAATTTCTCTGTACTAATTTTCCTTTTATGCTCATACCCATGTGTGTGGCATAACAGAACTCATTTTGTAAGCTAGCTGGCTTTTTTTTTTCGGAAGTCACGCCTCTACCAGCTGGCATCGTCCAATTAAGAACGCGAATAACAGCAGGCGTCAAAACCTTAACTCTAAACTCACAGAAAAAAGGGTGGGATGAAATTTGGTGCACATTGGATATATCGTGTTTCTGGTAGCAGTCTGACTGAACCAAGGACTATCATCGGCGTATTCTAAAAGAACGAGAGGAAATTTCCTGTAAGATTGCGCTGTGAGTCGTAATCATTAAGTATATGTTGTGGGCATACGCAACAACTTCTGGAGATAGAAGGCCTAACAACTAAAGCTTTGACGCGATCACTAGATCGTCTTCCCAATTGTATTTTTAAAAAGTAAAACTGTTTAAAACTTGTTGTACATGCTACAAATATTAGCAAATAGCTTAAATCTTATAAATAAATATGAAATTCTGTTTGTTTGTTTGTTTGTTTGTGGATTTGATTCGTATACAAATCCACAAAAATGGACCTATCGGCCTGAAATTTAGTACAGATACGTAAAATAATATAGAATAACTCATAGTCCACTTTAAAACTTTGAAAGTCCACCCGTTCCCGGAATTTAAGAGATTTTTTATGCTCTTCACGCAAAAATCTTTCCATAATTGTAACCCCTGTAGTGAAAAAAGCGTGAAATAAGGATCGTGGTTGCCATGTGTGGCGATTTTGCCGAATAAAATGTCGTTCGTATATAAATCCACAAAAACGTTCCTATCGGCCTCAAATTTAGCACAGATATGTAAAATAATATAGAATAAATCGTAGTCCACTTTAAAACTTGAAAGTCCACCGTTCCGAATTTAAGAGATTTTTATGCATTGACGCAAAAGCTTCCGTATTGTAACCCGTAGTGAAAAAGTGTGAATAAGATCGTGATTGCCATGTGTGCGATTTTGCCGAATAAAATGTCGTCGTATACAAATCCACAAAATGAACCTATCGGCCTGAAATTTAGCACAGATATGTAAATAATATAGAATAAATCGTAGTCCACTTTAAAACTTTGAAAGTCCACCCGTTCCCGGAATTTAAGAGATTTTTTTATGCTATTGACGCAAAAAGCTTTCCGTAATTGTAACCCCTGTAGTGAAAAAAGTGTGAAATAAGGATCGTGGTTGCCATGTGTGGCGATTTTGCCGAATAAAATGTTTTAAATTCTCAAAGAAAAAATAAAAGAATAATAATGATTTTTTTTTTGTTAGTTTATATTCGTAAGGTTATTTTTTTTAAATTATAATGTCGTGTGCATGGGAAATCAGAGCAGGAATGTAATGCTTTACACGCAAAACAATAAGAATTGAAGATTTCCGAGGCTAATAGATAAATTATTTTAGTTTGGCGAAAAAATAAAATGGCTCAAATGCCGATTTTGTGAAAGTGAGTTTTAGCGGTTTGCATAGATTTCGGCTTGGCGCAATTTATTGAGAGCTTAAGGAAATAGATTTTTGAAAACAAGTGGAAAGGTTTTATTAGAATAAAGCGTCAAATTTTAATGATCCGTGAAGAAATAATGCAGTTATTAAGGGATTTCAATTGATCTATCTCCAGAGTTCTCGCCAAATGAGTACATTGATTTAAGTTGGGGGAATTCCGCCAAATTTCAGAAAATTGAAATCTTCTCATTTAGTACATCCTAGTAATGATGAATAAAACACGTTATAGTTGATAATTTTAAAAAATTCGGCTGTATTAATGGATTCAACTTTTGAAATAAAGGCTTGCTTTACTTTTTCGCGGTCGAACCATTTCCCATATATTATTGCTGCTAAGTCAATGCTTCGAATGATTTCCTGAAAAAACGCTTGCAAAATGGTGTATTGGCACTTTGGCGAGGCTTACATTTGAAACTGGATTTTATTTGCGACTGGTATATATAATAACACTGGTTATAGATAAAAATGAATGTTGGTATGTGTGTATGAGGTTGAAAAACTCCAGCACCGTTGAGCACCGTTGCACCATGAAATTTGGTTCACCTAAGTCTTTTATCATGGAGGAGCTTTTTATGCTATCCGTTTTCCTCTAACTTGCCACCAGGTGGCGCAGCAGAACGTCGAATTCTATTCCGTTTAGCCGTTTGCTATGCGAATATCGTCCAACCAATTTCGATGAAATTTGGTACACGCGAATATTAGAACACGGAGAATATTTTTCACTATCCATTTTGCTGTAACTTGCCGCTAAATGGCGCTGAAAAGCATCAACTTCTATACCGTTCGACCGATCGGCATAAAATTTTTTATACTTACACATTTGAGCACGAAGAATATATTCTAACTGCGTTCCTTTTGATGTTACTCACCACTAGATGACACTGCAATGCATTATTATTTTAACTCGCCACTAGATGACGCTGCAGCAGGCCAAATTCTTGACCATTCATACGGTCGCTATGAAAATCAGTATACATAGTTATTTGAACAATGAGAATATTTTGGCGTTATCCATTTTGCTATAACTCGCCACTTGACGGCGCTGTAGCAAATCATTAGTTTAATTAACTACTAGGTGGCCCTGCAGTGTATCACTTCTTGACTGTGCAAATGATCGTTATGAAAGTTGGTACACATAGATAGTTGAACACGGTCGCTATGAAAATCAGTATACATAGCTATTTGAACAATGAGAATATTTTGGCGTTATCCATTTTGCTTATAACTCGCCACTTGACGGCGCTGTAGCAAATCATTACTTTATTGAACCACTAGATGGCCCTGCAGTGCATCACTTCTTGACTGTGCAAATGATCGCTATGAAAATAGGTATACATAGATATTTGAACACGGGGAAGAGTTTGGCGCTATCCATTTTCCTATAACTTGCCACTAGATGTCGCGTCAACACATGAACTTCAGGACTGTCCAGCCGATGGTCATGAAAATTCGTATACATCAATATCTGAATGCGAAAAATATTTTCGCCGTATCCGTTTTGCTAAAACTCGCCACTAGATTGAGCTACGCCGCATGGCCTTCTGCACCGTACAAACGATTGCCTTGCAATTCGGTATGCATGATTATTGGAGACAATATAACGCGATATCCACTTTGCTATATCTATTTATTACAATGAATAGTAATCACCACAAATCGTAATATCAAACAGTCCATTCATTCCCGTGCGAAGAACGGGTACTTCAGCTAGTATTATATTAAAAGTACAAAACTAGTGTTGCTATAATTCTTATTAGAACCGCGTCTCTTGAAATAGGTATACCTAAAACCGCGGTGTGGGTCAAATGGACCCGACTTGTAAAATTCACATTGCAATTAAAATGACATAATGGTATGCTATTATACCGTTTATTATGTCATTAACGTTCATTTTATGAATGATAATGACATTTATTTAATTTGAACTTCGGATTCCAGACTCGTGTGAAGTTTTGGGCCAAAATGTCCCATTCCGCGATACCAGGTGTACATATTAAAGACAAAAAACAGATAAAAGTTACGAGTTTAAATTTTTTACAGATAATTAATAACATAAAGTTAGGAAAAGTCACGATTTTTAAAAAATTTCAGTTCGTAACTTTTTGAAAAAAAAAAACGGAATCAAATCCGGTTTTTAGTCAAAATGGCCCATCCCGCTGTGATAACAGTCATCCTGTATATATATTTTACTTTTGATTAAAGAAATTTAATGCATAACCCGAAAAATTCTGCTACTTACCTGCATAAAACTAAAAGAAAACAGTACAATTTCATTATAAATATTTGAAACGGATTTACTGTTTATTTATCAATCTCTAAAACTAATTTAACTTAAAATAAAACTAAATCCTTATAAATAAAAATGAAATTCTGTTTGTTTGTTTGTTTGTTTGTTTGTTTGTTTGTTTGTGGATTTGAGTCGTATACAAATCCACAAAAATGGACCTATGAGCCTGAAATTTTGCACAGATATGTAAAATAATATAGAATAAATGATAGTCCACTTTAAAACTTTGAAAGTCCACCCGTTCCCGGAATTTAAGAGATTTTTTATGTTCTCCACGCAAAAAGCTTTCCGTAATTGTAATCCCTGTAGTGAAAAAAGTGTGAAATAAGGATCGTGTTTGCCATGTGTGGCGATTTTGCCGAATAAAATGTTTTAAATTCTCAAAGTAAAAATAAAAGAATAATAATGATTTTTTTTTGTTAGTTTATATTCGTAAGGTTATTTTTTAAAAATTATAATATCGTGTGCATGGGAAATCGGAGCAGGAATGAAATGTTTTATACGCAAAACAATAAGAATTGAAGATTTCCGAGGCTAATATGTTAAAATTTTTTAGTTTGGCGAAAAAATAAAATGGCTCAAATGCCGAGAAAGTGAGTTCTAGCGGTTTTCACTGTTTCCGACTTGGCGCAATTTACTGAGAGCTTAAGGAAACGGAATTTTGAAAACAAGTGCAAAGGTTTTATTAGAATACAGCGTTAAATTTTAAAGATCCGTGCGGAAATAATGCAGTTATTAAGGGATTTCAAGCGATCTATCTTCAGCATTCTCGCCAATTTAGTGCATCGATTTAAGTTGGGGGAATTCCGCCAAATTTCAGATAATTGAAATCTTCGCATATAGTACATCGGAGTAACGATGAATAAAACACGTTATATAGTTGATAATTTAAAAAATGCAGCTGTATTAAATTATTCCACTTTTCAAATACGTGTTTTACTTTTTAAAGGTCGAACCATTTCCAAAATTGATTGCTGCTAAGTCAATGCTTCGAATGATTCCCTGAAAAAACTCTTACAAAATGGCGCATGTTGGCATTTGGCGAGGCTTAGATTTGAAACTGGATTTTATTTGAGACTGGTAGCTATATTAATAAAACAATGTGTGTAAACTGTTAGTTTGTTTGTCTGTGTCTCGCGTAGCTCGCAAACGGGTGATCGCAGACCTACCAAGTTTTGAACGGAAATTCTCCATGACAGGCCCCGACACACCTCCAAGCGATTTTTTCAAAATTCGAACTATTTTAGGAAATATCGATAAAAACGTATTGCAAAAGGCTAATTTTTGCTTTCCGCCATTTCGTAATTGTAACCCCACAGTCAATTAAGCGACGATTAAGTTTATCTAGGTTGCCACATTCGGCAGTTCATTAAATGATTCAGACTCTTGAAGTAAAAATAAAAGAATAACGATTTTTTTAAATTTTCTCTCGATTATTTGTAAGGTTGTTTTTAAATTAAAATATCGTGTGCATGTGATATCAGAGCGGGAATGAAATGATTTAGGCTCAAAAGAAAAATAGAATTTGGAAATTTTCCGAAAATAAATATGCAACTTTTTAATTGGTCGAAAAATAAAAGGGGTTGATGTGTGATTTTGAGTAGGATTCTAACGCTTGGCGCTATTTATCGTAATTTAATTGTCTGCTATTTGGGTTATGAATACACCTGCGTATAAGTTTCTGAAATTTTCATTCAGTTAGAATTGTGCATTTTTCTGAGCAGCTTTTCTGCATCTATTTCTAATGCATTACATCCAGAAAAAAAGGATGTTAGAAATATCAATTTTAATTTTGTTTAATCACACTCATGAATAATGATACACTTTCCAACTTAATGAAAGAAGGAACGCAAATAGGGAAGACTCATGGATTATAACTCTTTTTATATATAGCACTTTAGTGCGTATTTAAAATCTGAAAGTGTGTCAGATTTTCTGATTCTAGCGCTTGGCGCAATTAAATGAGAGGGTATTTTTAAAAACAAGCGTAGGTTATCTTATAAATAGAAATGAAATTCTGTTTGTCAATTTGTTGATTTGGGTAGTATACAATTCCACAAAAATGGACCTGTCAGCCTGAAATTTTACACAGATATGTAAAATAATATAGAATAAATGATAGTCCACTTTAAAACTTTGAAAGTCCACCCGTTCCCGGAATTTAAGAGATTTTTTATGTTCTCCACGCAGAAAGCTTTACGTAATTGTAACCCCTGTAGTGAAAAGAGTGTGTGAAATAAGCATCTTGGTTGCCATGTGTGGCGATTTTGCCGAATAAAATGTTTTAAATTCTTAAAGTAAAAATAAAAGAATAATAATGATTTTTTTAGTTTATATTTGTAAGGTTATTTTTTAATTGTAATATCGTGTGCGCATAAGAAATGAGAGCAGGAATGAAATGTTTTGTACGCAAAACAATGAGGATCGCAGATATCCGAGACTAATATGTATTTTTTTTTTTTACTTTGGCGAAAAATAAAATGGCTGATAGGCCGATTTTTAGAGAGTGAGTTCTAGCGGTTTGCACAGTTTTAGGCTTTTTGTCGCAATTTACTGAGAGCTTAAGGGAATAGCATTTTTGAAAACAAGTGTATAGGTTTTCTTAGAATACAAAATTAAATTTTAACTATCCGTGCAGAAATAATGCAGTTATTAGGGCATTTCAAGCTATGAAGCTTTAGAATTCTCGCCAATTAAGTACATTGATTTAACTTGGGGGAAATCCGCCAAATTTCAGAAAATTGAAATCTTCGCATTTAGTGCATCGAGGTAACGATGAATAAAACATATTATAGTTGATAATTTAAAAAATGCGGCTGTATTAAGGTATTCCACTTTTCAAATAAATGCCTGGCGGTCGAACCATTTCCCATTTTGATTGCTGCTAAGTCAATGCTTCGAATGATTCCCTGAAAAAACTCTTGCAAAATGGCGTATGCTGGCACTTGGGCGAGGCTTAGATTTGAAACTGGATTTTACTTGAGACTGGTATATACGTATAATAAGACTGGTTATAGATAAAAATGAATGTTGGTATGTGTGTAGGAGGTTGAAAAACTCCAGCACCGTTTCACCGATCACCTTGAAATTTGGTTCACCTAAGTCTTTTATCACGGAGAAGGTTTGTATGCTATCCATTTTCCTCTAACTTGCCACTAAGTGGCGCAGCAGAACGTCGAATTCTATTCCGTTTAGCCGTTTGCTATGCGAATATCGTCCAACGAATTTCGGTGCAATTTGGTACACGCGGATATTAGAACACGGAGAATATTTTTCACTATCCATTTGCTGTAACTTACCGCTAAACAGAGCTGCAACGCATCAACTTCTATACCGTTCGACCGTCGGCATAAAATTTTTTATACTTACACATTTAAGCACGAAGAATATATTCTAACTGTGTTACATTTTATTTTACTCACCACTAGATGGCACTGCAATGCATTATTATTTTTATTCGCCACTAAATGACGCTGCAGCAGGCCAAATTTTTGACCATTCAAACGGTGGCTATGAAAATCAGTATACATAGCTATTTGAACAATGAGAATATTTTGGCGTTATCCATTTTGCTATAATTCGCCACATGACGGCGCTGTAGCAAATCATTACTTTAATTAACCACTAGATGGCCCTGCAGTGTATCTCTTCTTGACTGTGCGAATGATCGCTATGAAAATAGGTATACATAGATATTTGAACACGGGGAAGAGTTTGGCACGATCCATTTTCCTATAACTTGACACTAGATGTCGCGTTAACACATGAACTTCAGGACTATTCAGCCGATTGTCATGAAAATTCGTATACATCGATATCTGAATGCGAAGAATATTTTCGCCGTATCCGTTTTGCTAAAACTCGCCACTAGATTGCGCTACGCCGCATCGCCTTCTGCACCGTAAAAACGATTGCCTTGAAATTCAGCATGCATGATTATTGAACACAATATAACGCGATATCCATTTTGCTATATCTCTTTATTACAATAAATAGTAATCACGACAAATATTAATATCAAAAAGTCCATTCATTCCCGTGCGAAGAACGGGTACTTCAGCTAGTATGACATAAAATGATTAAAACAGAAAGAAGTACTGAAAGGTATCTATACCTAAACTGCATCTCGTAGAATATGTATGGTTGTTCAAAGTTCACACCACTTTTTTCCAACTGTAACGCATTTTTAATAATTTGCCGAAATTACTTACAACGCTTAGTATTTACCTACCTTTCGATCTATCTAGAAATTCGGATGAACCCATTAGGAGTTCTCCGTGTATGGAACAAAAAAGCCACCCTTTAAAATAAAACTTTCCAACGGTTACTGTTTGCATTAAAGTGAAGATTGATTTTCGGGGAAGTCTTATTATATTTTATGTATGTTTTAAGCCGTATTAAAATATCAAGAAAGGAGGTTATTAAATATATTTTTGAATGAATTCTAAGGTTAACCGTCGATAGGCTCAAAACATGAAGGTTGTTGTTTGATCGCAGTGGGTGTAACTTTTTGTGTTTGAGAGAACAGTCGTTGTGTGTACAATTTAGGAAAAGCGCCTTTATTTTTCTAACTATAACATTCGTGTAAATCAACAGTTCAACTGCAGCTGAGTGTAATATTTTTAACCCTTTAACGCGCAGTGGTCCCGCTCTGGGATCACCCAACTCTGACGTTTTGACTCTTGCCTGTCACGAAGAATAGATTTGATTTCTATAAAAATAGTTGCGGGTGACAGAGCTCCACGAGAATCCTTTATTTTTGAGCACGTCCTTTCCCGTAAAAAAACTGGTCACGATTATTTTTAGCAGCACTGAAATCTGCTGAAAAATGGAAGAATGCGAGAACAGCCGTGTGGTGGTTTGTTATGGTTATGGTTAAAATTTGATGAAAACTAAAGCCTAAGATGATCGTATAGTGGTATTATGCCGCGCATAACCTGCCTGGCAAGTACTCCTAGTATTACGCTGAAAAAATTGAAAAATGATTGACATACACCAAAACACTAAAAAAACTAAAGACTCTATGAATTGCAACTAAATACCATTTATTCTTAGTCATTCCACTAATATTAATTAACAGACGATATTGACATAATTTTAAACTTAAACATGTCTGGGGGAGATGTGGTTTTGGAGGATAAGGGGTATCCACAAAAGTTTTGAGACGCAAATAATAAATAGATTACTGTTAATATTCACCATTCTGATGAGGTCGCCGTCTTTACACAAGACACGATCGACGCGTGTCCTCTTGGAACCACTGTCTTTTTCTTAAGCCCTCATCTGGCGTCTGATTCCATGTTTCTTTTGAACACAACTTGATCATATTGATTCGAAGCACACACTGATTTTTTAAGTCCGTTCACACCCTTTTTTCAAACTCTGCTCTGCTTCTTTTTTTTAGCACACTCGTTCTGTCATCTCTTTTTTTTTCTCCCACGGGGTTGATTCCTCTTTTCTTACCCCCTCTTACATCATTGGCTGGAGTTTCTGATTTGTTCGTCTCGGGGAATTAATGCATCCTCTCGTCGAATCCCAGCCATGTAGGTGGATCATTCGGGGATATACCCCGCCAAATTTGCATATCATTTTCGGCCATAAATATTTTCGGCCATAAATATTTTAACGTTGACAGTTCATTGTGCTATATTGTCCAGACTGTCCATTGCCTGGCGCCTCTTCTAATTTCCGGTCTACTTGTGTGGTCTTCCCATGGGAACCGTCTCAAAATTATATTTTACTGCTGTTTCACTTCACCACATCTCTCCCCCGTGTACATAAAAAAAACAAGAAAAAAAAAAATATTCAATGTCCACAGTTACTAGTTCATTACACGTAGCTACACATGTGCTACGTTTTAAAATTTGGCACTTGTCCTGTATAGTCCATGCGATATAGTCCATCATACGTAGCAAATTATGTGCTACGTTCTACAGTGTAGTAGTTGGAGTTTAGTCCATATAGTCCGTCACGCGTAGCTACACATGGCAAAAGTCTCAGTTGTGATACATTTGTTCTCCCGTTGTGTCTCAAGCATTTTGTGGTTTCACGTGAACATTTTCGTTCTTCTTTGCGGGTTTGTTTTGTCAGATTTTGTTAAATCTGGCAGTATCGATAATGTTTCCGAACCACTTTGCATTAATAACATTAATGAGTTACCTTTGTATCTTGTTTCTCAATTTCTTCAAAATAATATATTGTACACCAATGGGATTGTACACACATTATTATGTTTGATCACACATTCTGTACCAACATGCACCATATTTATATTATTAGAGTACCATATTTATATTATATATATATTAAGAATAACATACAATATCATGTGTGTCTATTACTTGTTACACATATATATTTATCTGCATATCATAAAAAATACTCGTCTTCCTTCCTTTTTTTTTTTTTTTTTTTTTTAAATTTATTATTATTATTATTATTATTATTATTTTTGCTTAGACAGGGGATTCATTCCTATATTGCACACCCTTTTATTTATACGGTACACCTCACGTACCACTGTTTCAAAATATCTAGCCATAATCATCGATGCGTTCTTATTTACTCATTCAATTCATTAAAAGAGTTTCACCGCTAAACCCGTGCGTTCTGGAACTCTCCTCTTGTATTCCTTTTAAGCAGATCCTTCCGGCTGCGAAACTGTTTGTCGCTTGACAATCGGAACTCATGGTTGAAATTTCCGGTTTTTCACTGCGTATAATACATCCGCGCGTTTGGAAACGGGGGAAACTGCAGCTCGACGACTCAACTCGCGCTGTAAGCAACCGGTTTATCTCCTGCGCCGGGAGTGACTCGGCACCTTTTTCGCCTGTGTTTTTTTTTTTTTTTTTTTTTAGGATGTCAACGTCGTGTAGAGGTAAGTGATTGTTATTTAATTATTTTGTTAATGAAAGCTTATGCCGCCCTATTAACCGTAATTTTGTAAAGAGAAACAAACTTAACGTTACTGTTCTTACGTTTTATTTTGTATAGCGCCGATCTGCATGTCGAGTCCATGCGGTCTGATAGGTTATTATTCTGTGAACTCCCTATGTTTACTTTAAAATAAATAGTCTTCTATTATTCTAGAGCGCGTCTTACTCATCGTGGTTATTGCCTGCAATTGCCCGATAAGTACCAAAATCCAAGGGGAAATCTGCAGCTTTCCGTCCCAGGTACTCTGGTGACGCAACTCAATAATTTTATTCTAACTTGTATTAATTAAAATTTTTTGTAAAATTACTGTACTATGTAATTGTCTCTCCTATAGTTGTATGTCCGGTATTTATTTATATGCATATTTTTGTCTTTTCATGTTGCCCTTCTCTTGCATCCTATGCGTGACATCCGAACGAACGACTCGCCCCCATGCGAATGGCTCCCTGCCGGTTTGTTTACCAACAGAAAAAGCCAAACGACAACACCAGCTGATGCCTTGCTAACTTGTGTTTTACTTTTTATTTATTTTTTTTTTATTTATTTATTTATTTATTTATTTATTTATTTTTATTTTATTTTATTATTTTTTTTTTTTTTTTTTTTTTTTTTTTTTTTTTTTTACCTACGTATGTGTGTGCCTGTTATCTTATTGCTTGCTATTATTATCAACATTATTATATTTTGTCCGTCTCTTTTTTTTTTTTTTTTTTTTTTTTTTTTTTTTTTTTTGGTTGTTAACATTTCCTTCATTTTCAGCTTAGCTTTTCTGCAGTGCACAAGGTTAAACGGGATATCCCTTTTGATTATATATATATCATGTCATTATTATTATAATTCTTATTATTATTACTGTTATGATTAGCTAAATTCAATTGCCTTCCAGGTCGTGTTTTTCTCTTGTTCCTATCAGTTTTGTAATTCTCGTTTTCGTTATCCTTTCACAGAAATTCCAATCTTTTCATCTATTTACGCAATTGAACTTGAACATCAATCATCATGAAAAGCGACCTTCTGGACCTCACAACTCGGCTACTGGTAAGAACCCCTTTTTTCTTTTTTTTTTTTTTTTTTTTTTTTTGAATTTTTGTTCTTTTCTTATGTTTGTGCTGTTTCTCGCCCCTTCCGGGAGCGGTTGCGTAACCAATAACCATGGGTGGGGGTTTTTGACTCGTCAGGGTCTGTTTCTTGTGTCTGGGGTTTTACCCGAAAAATGAGGTTTTTGTGCAATTTTTTTGCTTCTCCATGAGGTTTATTCACTTCTTTAAGTAACAAATTATTATTTCGCAAAAGTTTAATTACCCTATAAGGGCCGGTAAAAATGGGGTCAAATTTACACTTCTTGTGCATATTTCTCATGTATACCAAATCCCCTATGTGGATTGGAGTATGTTTAGCGGGTTTTTCTAAGTTCTGCGGTTTAGCCGCTTTTTCTTGAAATATCCAGGCCTGTTGTCTGTTATTTAAATTCTGCTTAATTAATTTGTCCACAAATATTTGTATTTCCTCTTGGGACCATCTTGATTCGAAAATATTTTGTCCCTGTCCGTCCGTTGTATTGTCCAGGGGTATTTTAATGTCACGACCCAGAAATAGTAACGCCGGCGGGAAATTCGTCGCCCTGTGTTTAGAGGCGTTGTAATAGAGCTGCGCCCATACACTTGCATCTTCCCATTCAAAAGTGTTCTCTGCTATGCATCGAATACACTGCTGAAGCGTGCCTTGTGCTCGCTCTACCGTCCCATTCGATTGTGGGTGGTAGAGGATAGATTGCCCAATGCTGAAAAAAGGGCAGCCGTTGCTATCGCTAGACTTAACTACCAGCAAGAGGGCGGACGATCGAAACGTTCATCGCGTGCCACAGATCGAGAGACCCTTTTTTTGACGACAGCTGGCTGTGCGGCACAGCCACCTGTATTCTACAGCTTACGAAATAGTGTAACAATAGATTAAAGCTCTTGTGAACTAATAGTATTTAAATATATGTAAAATTATGTCGCATTCTTTTATGTCGCATTTTTGGGACAATTTTCAATAAAGGGGTGAGAGATAAAATGACATAGTCATTAATAATTGTTGAATTAGTATTATTGACGCAGTATTATTGACTTTTAGTATTGACATTAGTATTATTGACTTTTTTTTTTTTGGCTGGCAGGGCAGCACAGCCAGCTGTCGTCAAAAAAGGGTTCTCTCGATCTGTGGCACGCGATGCACGTTTCGATCGTCCGCCCTCTTGCTGGTAGTTAAGTCTAGCGATGGCAATGGCTGCCTTTTTTACTTCCTTGTACGTAGTATAAGGAAGTAATGTGATCCCGAAAAATTTTGGAGGCCAAATTTCGACAAAAAAAACCGATTTTTACTACCTCTAAATTTAATTTAAAGAATTTTTTCGAAGAGCCGGATAGATTGCTCAATGCTGAAAAAAGGGCAGCCGTTGCCATCGCTCGACTTAACTACCAGCAAGAGGGTGGAAGATCGAAACATTCATCGCGTGCCACAGCTCTAGAGACCTTTTTTTGACGCAGCTGGCTGTAACGGCTGCCCTTTTTTCAGCATTGGGAAAGGGTTACGCCTCAAAGGGTTAAAGGAAATGGAATTCAACAGAACGCACCGTTTTCTGAAACTGAAGACAGGTATTAATTCTTTATACACCGCGTACTTTTATTCTTATAAAACGAATCAGAACGGAAACCTGTAACTATCAACGCCTGTGCAGGGGCGACGCTGCAGGGCGTGGTTTGTTAAACCGCTCCGCCCTCAAACGTCAGAGTGTTAGTTAAATATTTGAATTGGATGGACAACGTGGATCCTGCATTTTAAAAATGTTATACTTCTCCGAGATAACAAAGCATTAAAAAGAAAAAAGAAAGAAAGAAAAGAAAAAGAGAGAGAGATGATTATTTTGCGGAACGCTCATAAAATAGTAAAAGATATCTTTGCCAACTCACAAAATGTAAATGGGCTGTTCAGGAAATATCTGAATTTTGAATGAATTCATCAGCTACCGCAGCAGCTCCTCTGTCACAATGCTTTGTTCCATGTAAAATAAAATCGGAAACCTATTGAAGGAGGAGCGTATGTCTGTGTGCCCGCCTCCGGCTACGCCCTCGGCAGTTTAAAGCGGCCTGATATAATAAAACTGTTTAAAGTTAAATATTTCTCTTTCACTTACTTTAAAGAAAAATTCTCACAAATAAAGCATTTTGGAAAGTCAATAGATGAAAACTGCACATCAGTAAGCCGAGAAAAAACACAGATTTTGTAATTTAGTGTGTAGCTTTCTCTTTCAAATTTACAGCATGGCTAGCTAGACTGCAGCTTTTACATTTGAGGGAAAGCAGTAGCGTAGCAAGAATTTTATTTCGGAGAGGGACTGGGTATCAAATTGTAAGCCAACGTCCAATTATAAGCTAAATATCAATTGCAAGCTAAGTAAAGTGTCCCATTTCGCGGGGGAGGAGGCTGCAGTCCCCTCAGCTCCTTAATAATAATAATAATTATATGAACGCCTATCAGAGTTTGATTATTTAAATGAAATAACGAAATTTTATGCTAACACTATATATGAAATATTTATATGAAATATTTATGCCAGTATATATGAAATATTTACTGGCCCATTACCTCTAAAAAGTGCTGGCCCAGTACATTTTAAACAGTACCACGCCGTTAACTATGCCATGCATGTTTTAGACACATGGGCGCGACAGGCATTTCACCATTACCGGCAATGTACTGGCGCATATGCATTTTTCAGGCATTGGTATTCCAGTGACTTTAAACTGACGGCAATGCACTGTGCTCCCGGCGTACGGCACTTTGCCAGCACGGCGGGTACCCTGCCATCAGTTTGCGGGCAGTAGTGTGTTTGCTGGGGAGGTTTTTATTTTAAAAAGTTAAAGACTGAAGAGTGTTTTGGAAAAATGTTATTATTTAAGTTTTTAAAAAAGTGGAGTTTTCGCAAGACTATTTACATTTTAAACTCATTTATTTATTTATTTTTTGGCAAACACGATTTTATTTAAAACCGTTTTTTTTTTATAACGTATTTATGAATGGAGAGATAATCTATGAGGTAAGCAAGCCTAAGATCAGTGGCATGAGCACATGAACCCCCAAAGGAAAAAATAAAGAATAAACGCATTAACAAATTAAATTTAAAAGAAATATTAAGTTCACTTCTACAGTTTTGTGAATTTAAAACGTGAGTTCAAAAAATACCGATATTTTTTTATTTTAGTCGTGCTGATCATGTTACTAGACTTTTTCAAGGATGCGAGAACAAAGACATACGATTTTCACAATATTAAAATTTTAAAGTACTTCTTTGACGCCTACAGTTTAAGTGACCACCTTTGAGATACTAAATTTTATTTAATTAGCTTCAGAGGTGTATATGTAATGGACAAGTGTTTTCATATTTGGAATAAATTTGTCAAAAATCTCAAAATCTAATGAAAAATTGAAAAAAAAATTATAGTTTAAAATGAGTGACCCTCTATCATGTTACCAAATTCCATTTGGTGTGTTTTAGACGTTAATACGTGATGCGCAACAAATATTTACAGATTTTGAAACAATTTTCCAAAATCTCTGAATCTAAATAATTTTTTTAATTTCAACAAATGCAATTAAATTGATTATGACCCCCTATCTTGCACTTAATTTCATTTTATTCGCTTTAGTCGTTATCATGTGATGCGCGAACCAAGATTTACGCAGTTTGAAACGATTTTCACAAAATCTCATAATCGAATCAAGTTTTTTTTTTAATAAATTTGACGCTTATATTTTAAGTTGAGTGGACCACCTATCATCTCACCCAATTTCATTTCATTCGCTTCAGTCGTTTTTACGTGATGCGCGAACAAAAAAAGCATCACGGACAGAATGACAGACAGACTTTCCTTTGACGGTGGTACCGGTTCCCAGGTGCTTGAAACGGATAGGAATCGCAAAACTTTAGAATTCCAAGTAATGTGCAGACAAAAGTCTAATTTTATTTCTATAGATAAGCCGTATTGATATATCAAGAAATGAGGTTATTTAATATCTTTCAATGCTTCCTAAGGTTAATGAACAATGAAAAGAAATTTAACGAAGGAAGTATTTACGAATAGAAATAGTCTATGAGACAAGCAAACCTTAAGATGCACGTCAACATTGTTGGTTTAACTTGAATACGTTGCCGAACGAACCCCGTCCGTTCTTTTTTTTTACTTTCCGAACAGGTACCACGTAAGGAAAGTATTGTAATCACGAATTCGCCTTCTATGTTTTTCTGTATTGGCACGTTTTGAGGTCTTCTGAATTCATGGATGCTATTTTTACGAGATGTATGTGTGTATGTAAGTGAACGCGATAGCTCCTAAACGGGGAATTCGATGCAGCTCAAATTGGGTATATATGTTACAAACCATCGTCGTAAGACCGGTATTGATTTTGTTGTGTATAGGACTGATAGTTTTTCTACAGCGCGACGACAAAGATTTCTTTTACATTATGGCCTATGGGGTGAGGGGGAATTCTTGAAAGTGCGCTAGCGTTTATTTAAATGCCTGGTAATGAGCTTAGTCGCAAGTGTTCGGAAAGTCGAGTGGAGCCACTCCAGACTTTTTTGAAAAGTTTCTACTTTCCAACGAGCAAAACATGCATTTCAAATATCACGTTTTAATAATAAAATAAAGTAAAAAAACTCTTTCCAGCTTTTGATTCCATGAAGACGTTGGTGGTGTTTTTCGACAAAAATCATGTTATTTCGGTGCATACACATTTTTGGACGTTTTTATCGAGACGTATCGTGAGTACGCGTTAGAAACCCTTAAGAAACTCCTTGCCCAAGGCAACCCCGTCCCCCTTATCGTAGTGATATGCCGCTCGTGTAGGCTTGCCATAACACAAAACATTCAAAATTCAGTGTGAAGGGTAGGTTATAAAGAACCACCCAATTTTTTTTTTTAGTACCTGGTGCAGTTCTTTCATTCTAATTTGTGTACCAAGACTAACATTCTTAAGTGCTTGCTCACAGCCGCTCATTCAGCATGCCTCTTGAAGTTTAAAAAAGTCTGTTTAAAGAGGTAGTAGTGGACGGCGTCATTGAAAAAATAAAAATCAAACGGTACCAAACATTTTGATTTAATAGTCACTATTTATGTCTACCTATCAGTTTTACTTTTGGTTCTTATTTCCTTTAAAATAATAACTTCAATTATTAAGTTTCAAGAAATTTCAGGTATAGAGCATCGTTTATTCATTTGTGCATGGGGGGGGGGAGGGGTTCAGTACCCAATGTCATAGTAAGAAAACGCCAAAAGAAATCCTTGCACACACATTTTGCTTTTTTAAGCCGGCCCTACTTGCTCATGACTTGACTGACTGAAGTTGGTGTTTAACCCTTTGAGGCGCAACCCTTTCCCAGCGCTGAAAAAAGGGCAGCCGTTGCCATCGCTCGACTGAACGACCCGCAAGAGGGCGGATGATCGAAACGATCATCGCGTGCCACAGATCTAGATACCCTTTTTTTTGAAAGGGTCTCTCGATCTGTGGCACGCAATGAACGTTTCGATCATCCGCCATCTTGCGGGTCGTTCAGTCGAGCGATGGCAACGGTTGCCCTTTTTTCAGCCTTGCGCAATCTATCCAGCTGTTCTGGCACTCTTCCATTTTTCAGCAGATGTCAGTGCTGTTAAAAATAATCGTGACCATTTTTTATTGGAAAGGACGCGCTCAAAAGTAAAGGATTCGCGTGGAGCTATGTCACCCGCCACTACTTTTTTTTAGAAATCCAATCGACTCTTCGTGACTGGCAACAGTCAAAACGTCCGAGTCGGGTGCTCCCAGAGCGGGAACACTGCGCGTTAAAGGGTTAATGGAGCACCTTGGGAAAGTGCGCCTTATCTCCAGTACTTGGATTCTAAGGTTTTAAGTAAATATGAAATGCAAAGGTACCGAAAGGGTAAAGATCAGTACAGATCAGCAAGGAAAATCTGCCTGCCAGGCAAAAGGAACAGTGGACGAGGGCTAAGACTGCGAGTACTGCCTTGGGTCTTTTCCGGAATGCAGTGTCGCCAGAGTTATAGTCCGGCAGTTCGGCAACTAATTCGTTGGTGCAGAGTGTTTAAAACTGTCGAAGAACCTCGTAGTAGTCTTGTGTATAGGCTCCTTGAGAGTTTTTCAAATTCTGATCCAAGCATTCGTGTCTTCTAAGGCCCGACTTCTCTGTAGAGCGATAAAAATAATGGATGTTTGGATTTAAGGAAAGATGATACATGAGGTTTGCAATAGCCCGAATACTTAGTTGTACTAAACAAAAATTGGTATTACAAAAAATAGAATTTCAAAAGACAAATAAAATATAGTAATCGAAAATTTACATATTTTTATGCAATTTTAATTGTAAAATTCGTCAAATCTTTTTCTAATACATATGGTAATCGTGGTAGAACTCTATAAGAAACGGTAGCATTGCACATGTCAAGCAATGAATGATTCTAAACAGTTTTATTAGTTTTATTAAATTGAAGAATTTTACGCTTACACCCCCAAAGTATTGGCTATTAAAATGAAATAAACAAGTACCGAAAGGTATATATAACTAATCTGCATCTCGTAGAATATGTATGGTTGTTGAAAGTTCACACCACTTTTTTCCAACTGTAACGTAGTTTTAATAATTTGCCGAAATTACTTGTAACGCTAGTACTATCGCAGATCGATCTATCTAGAAATTCGGATGAACCCATTAGGAGTTCTCCGTGTATGGAACAAAAAAGCCACCCTTTAAAATAAAACTTTCCAACGGTTACTGTTTGCATTAAAGTGAAGATTGATTTTCGGGGAAGTCTTATTACATTTTATGAATGTATAAAGCCGTATTAAAATATCAAGAAATGAGGTTATCAAATACATCTTTGAATGAATTCTAAGGTTAACCGTCGATAGGCTCAAAACATGAAGGTTGTTGTTTGATCGCATTGGGTGTAACTTTTTGTGTTTGAGAGAACGGTCGTTGTGTGTACAATTTAGGAAAAGCGCCTTTATTTTTCTATCTATAACAATCGTGCTGTTCAGCTGCAGCTGAATATAATATTTTTAAAGGAAATGGAATTCAACAGAAATCACCGTTCTCTGACAATGAAGATAGGTATTAATTCTTTATACACCGCAAACTTTTATTCTTGTAGAACGAATCAGAACGGGAACCTGTAACTATCAACGCCTGTGCAGGGGCGACGCTGCAGGGCGTGGTTTGTTAAACCGCTCCGCCCTCAAACGTCAGAGTGTTAGTTTAATATTTGAATTGGATGGACAACGTGGATCCTGCATTTTAAAAATGTTATACTTCTCCGAGATAACAAAGCATTAAAAAGAAAAAAGAAAGAAAGAAAAGAAAAAGAGAGAGAGATGATTATTTTGCGGAACGCTCATAAAATAGTAAAAGATATCTTTGCCAACTCACAAAATGTAAACGGGCTGTTCAGGAAATATCTGAATTTTGAATGAATTCATCAGCTACCGCAGCAGCTCCTCTGTCGCGATGCTTTGTTCCATGTAAAATAAAATCGGAAACCTATTGAAGGAGGAGCGTATGTCTGTGTGCCCTCCTCCGGCTACGCCCTCGGCAGTTTAAAGTGGCCTGATATAATAAAACTGTTTAAAGTTAAATATTTCTGTTTCACTTACTTTAAAGAAAAATTCTCACAAATAAAGCATTTTGGAAAGTTACTAGAGGATTTTATTTTAAAAAGTTAAAGACTGAAGAGTGTTTTGGAAAAATATTATTATTTAAGTTTTTAAAAAAATTGGAGTTTTCGCAAGACTATTTACATTTTAAACTCATTTATTTATATATTTTTTGGCAAACACGATTTTATTTAAAACCGTTTTTTTTTTATAACGTATTTATGAATGGAAAGATAATCTATGAGGTAAGCAAGCCTAAGATCAGTGGCATGAGCACGTGAACCCCCAAAGGAAAAACTAAAGAATAAACGCATTAACAAATTAAATTTAAAAGAAATGTTAAGTTCACTTCTACAGTTTTGTGAATTTAAAACGTGAGTTCAAAAAATACCGATATTTTTTATTTTAGTCGTGCTGATCATGTTACTAAACTTTTTTAAGGATGCGAGAACAAAGACATACGATTTTCACAATATTAAAATTTTAAAGTACTTCTTTGACGCCTACAGTTTAAGGAACCACCTTTGAGATACTAAATTTTATTTAATTAGCTTCAGAGGTGTATATGTAATGGACAAGTGTTTTCATATCTATATAAATAAAATTAGACTTTTGTCTGTACATTTCTTGGAATTCAAAAATTTTACAATTTCTATCCGTTTCAAGCACCCGGGATTCCGATGCGACCCTCAAAAAAAAGTTTGTCTGTCTGTCATTCTGTCATTCTGTCCTTCTGTCCTCCTGTCATTCTGTCATTCTGTCCGTGACGCTTTTTTTGTTTAAGCATCACGTAAAAACGACTAAAGCGAATGATATGAAATTGGGTGTCATGATAGGTGGTCCCTCAACTTAAAACATAGGCGTCCAATTTTTAAAAAATCCTTATTGGATTTTGAGATTTTGAGAAAATCGTTTCAAACTGCGTAAATTTGTGTTCAAGCATCACGTAAAAACGACTGTAGCGAATGATATGAAATTTTGTGTCATGATAGGTGGTCACTCAACTTAAAACATAGGCTTCGAATTTTTTAAAAATCTTGATTAGATTTTCAGATTTTGTGAAAATCGTTTCAAACTGCGTAAATTTGTGTTCAAGCATCACGCAAAAACGACTGAAGCGAATGATATGAAATTGGGTGTCATGATAGGTATTCACTCAACTTAAAACATAGGCGTCCAATTTAAAAAAAAATCTTGATTGGAGTTTGAGATTTTGCGAAAATCCTTTCAAACTGCGTAAATTTGTGTTCAAGCATCACGTAAAAACGACTAAAGCGAATGATATGAAATTGGGTGCCATGATAGGTGGTCCCTCAACTTAAAACATAGGCGTCCAATTTTTAAAAAATCCTCATTGGATTTTGAGATTTTGAGAAAATCGTTTCAACCTGCGTAAATTTGTGTTCAAGCATCACGTAAAAACGACTGTAGCGAATGATATGAAATTGGGTGTCATGATAGGTGGTCACTCAACTTAAAGCATAGGCGTCGAATTTTAAAAAAAAGCTTGATTGGATTTTCCGATTTTGCGAAAATCGTTTCAAACTGCGTAAATTTGTGCTCAAGCATCCCGCAAAAACGACTGAAGCGAATGATATGAAATTGGGTGTCATGATAGGTGGTCACTCAACTTAAACTATAAGCATCTAATTAAAAAAAATCGATCAGATTTCGAGATTTTGTGAAAATCGTTTAAAAATGAGTGAATCTTTGTTCCCGCATTACGTAATAACGACTAAAGCGAATGATATGAAATTTGGTCACACAATAGATGGTTGCTCAACATAAACTATAGGAGTCCAATTTTTTAAACATTTTTCTTAGATTTTGAGATTTTGTGAAAATTCTCTCAAAATGCGTTTATATTTCTTCAAACATCACGTAATAACGACTAATACGAATGATACGAAATTTAGTGATATGATAGGTAGTTGCTAATCTTAATTTATAGGCGTTGAATTTTTAAAATATTTTGATTACATTTTGAGATTTTGCGAAAATCGTTTTAAAATGCTGAAAATTTGTTCCAGCATCACGAAATAAAGATTGCAGGAAATGAAACGAATTTGGTTGACAGGATAGGTTGTCACTCAACTTAAATTCTAGGCTTCCATTTTTTCAAAAATGTTTTGAATTTTTAGATTTTGCGAAAATTATTTCAATATGCGTAAATATTCGTTCACGCATCACATAATTACGACTAATGCGAATGAAATGATATTACTTAGTTACTCTCTAACTTATAATATTTTAACAATACATAAAAATTATAACTTCGCTTTCTTTACTTTGGCAACATACTACATCCATTCTGAGTACTCATACAATGCTGACGAAAGATCTTGCTTTTTTGGAAATTTGCATTCACTAACCCGTCGAGGACGGGTACTTCAGCTAGTTAAAGATAAAAATTAAAATACCTTTTTGATACAAAATAATTCATTTTGATCTACTTCTGTACCTTAGTCTACAGTTAGTGATGGTCAAAAATTTACATTTGTGGTAAAAATAATGTTTCTATCTTAAATCATGAAAAAGTTCATGAGCGAGAAAATTCACCACAAATTTAAAATAGATGTACTTTGTAAAAATAAAATTGTGATGACGTCAGGTAAGAAGGTCTAGGGATGGTGTCAAACCTTCAATTGTAAGGCTTTCATATCTAGAGGGTGCTGGTATGAGTGTGTTAGTAGTTGTATGTACTTACATATAGGGCAATTATCGACGTATTCTAAAACAGCTAAATGAAACTGGCCCGCAAGATGTCGTTATACGTCGTAATCATTACATTACAATTGCCTGCGGCAGCTTTAATTTTAGGACATAAAACTGCTTAAAACTTCTGGAGATTTATTTACGCTTAGCAATATTCTAATAATTTCACACAGGAAATTTAATTTTACGACAAATTTTTACTCAATATAAGGAAATAGATCATAATGAATTATTCTGTGCAGAAAATGTATTTTAATTATCTTTATTAAATTCACCAACAAATTTAAACAGTTTTGTTTCGCGGAAAAAAAATGTATTTTTATCACGATTTGTCGCTAGAGGGCGCTTACACAGTTAATCATTTAAAGGGGGTCAAGTATTTTCCGTTGAGAGGCTGACGCGATTTCTCCCATTTGACGATAGTCTATGATCGTCTTGTGGTAGATTGTATCATGATTCGTTGCTATGCGTCGCTAGAGGGCGTTTACGAAGGTAATGATTAAAAGGTTGTAGAGTATTTTCTTTTGAGAGGCTCATGCAATTGCGTCCGTCTGCAGCTAGTCGATAATTGTCCTACTTTAAAGTCCGTGCATTGAACATTTACAATTTCCTTCTAATAGTCGCTTTACACCGTTATTATCCCCCCCCCCAAAAAAATCTGTGCATTCCTTGTAGGTTTTTAAATATATGGCCATTTAAATTTGGGAAATTCATCTAATCATCCAATATTTTGAGAGTCATTTCTTCACAGGAAGCAACATTGGATTTCTGTTATATAAGTTAATTCAAGTTTGGGACTCTCTAAATTTAGTAGGTCAAAAAACATAATATACCATCCGAAAATTTGGATTTTTATTGTCTTTAAGCCCGCACCATGCTTTGTTATTTCGATTCGTTTTTCAGTTGGTGCTTTTATTGAAGTATGCACAAAGTAGTTATTGATGAAAGTCAAATTATAAAATGATTACATTTATGCATATACTACACAAATCACTACTGAAGGATGTGAATGTAAAGTCTGTATACTACAGAAAATGTCCTAGGGCATATTTTTTATTATTTCGGTTGAGGATTTCAACTGATTCTATAAAAAAATGAGCAGCATTTTCAATTTCAATATTCACAAAGGAGTTACTAATAAAATTCGGATTGTAATAGGGTTATATTTATGCACATATTGCTCACACGTTAATGAGGAATCTGAGTATAAAGCCTGTGAATTACACTCAGAAAATAGAAACTAGATATTTTTGTTTAGGTACTGATCTTTGATTAACAAAATTGGTTTTTAAATGCTCTGTTGGACCTAACATTTCTACTTGCACTTGCAGGGTAAAATTCAGGTTTTGTAGCATTTTGAGTAAAAAAAAAAAAAAAAATTAAATTAAACAATTATAATGCTGTTTAAAATTTCATCTATTTGAAACATGTTTCTGAATTACTTGACCTAACTGTAAAACTTAATTAACATTTTGAAATTAACATAAATATAAATAAATAAGCGAGAGAAAATATTCTGATATTCCTTAAAATTCATTTTACCCTTTTTCGAAAACACAAACAAAATAACGAAGAAATATTACGTTTTTACGGCAATCTGAAGTAATTCCTTTTAGCATAAAACCTGAAGTAAATAAACAAAGTGAACTTTTAAAGATTAACCCATGCACTTAACTTTACTGCAGTAGCAAAAATTTAATGGAAAATGCTGGCAAAGTTAATGTAGAATTACGTGAATTATTAAAAAGAAACAGCGAAAGCGGGCTGTAGCTTTACGAATATTAATTAAATTTAATAAGACGGCAAAGGAGAGTGGAAAAATTTAATACACTTAAGGTAATATGTCGGGTCTGGTGACAAGGCGGATAAATATATTTATTTAACACTGCTTAGGTGCATTAAGCTTGAAACTTCAACTTTTGAATGTTAAAGTTTTCTTTAATCGAAAAGTTAAAAATAAAACTCTGAATATAGAAGATGCTAACACATTTAGTTAAAAATCTGAAAGAAAATGGGGCACTCAAAGCCTTTTGTATGTATTTTAATGCATATCACTTATATTTAGGCGTAAGTTTTTAATATACCTTCTCACTGAAATCAAGGCCGTAGGCGGAGAGGTTCATACGGAGTTGTTCCCCCCCTCTCTCCTAGCAATGTCAATCAATGTTTCAGTAATTTTTTATTTCAATTGATTCTACAGATCAATAATAGACGAAAAAGTTGTAGCGCTACATATACCCTCCAAAGAGCAACATATCCCTCCCCCGAACTGCTGCAAAAGAATTGCTGTTTGTAAATAGTGGTTAATTGTGGTTGTCGTGAAAGACAGGGTGCGGTGCTGACATTTTGGTTACAACCTTTTCCAAACTAAGAGTCATGTGACCTAGGATGTGTAGCCATTTTAATCTGAGATAGCCACAGTAAGATTGCCACACCCCCTAGGTCATATGACTCTTAATTGGCAAAAGGGTGGGAACAAAATGTCAGCACTGCAGCTTGTCTTTCTCGTCAGCCACGGTTACTAGCTGTGACGTCATCATTATGCTTACACATGATTTTTTTTTTTTTTTAATATTTTCACGTAGTAGAATTATTTAAAACTTCTGGTAAATTTACTCATGTATAAGAACATTTTAATGATTTGAGATTTTAAATAGTTTTACTTCGTGAAAGTAAATCTTTGATGGCGTCATTTTCGTAGGCGTAGTAATGACTTCAAACCTTCAGTTGTTAGGCTTTCTATATGTAGGAGGTGTTGCACTAGGCCGATGAGAGCGATTCGCAAACCACACGCAATCTGGAAGACATATTATTTTGAAATGAATAAAACTTTGTACTTATCAATCTGGACGCAAAAAATTTTCAGCCTTCATCAACAGAAGTCTAAACAGGGTATCCCAAAAACTCAACCGACACGAAGTCGGGACATTTAAAAAGTAATTCGCGGGAAAGACAAGGTATTTGATTCGACCCTGCTTGTTGAATTCTGCTGAAGAAGGCTGAAAATTTTTTCGGCCGAAACGTACGTTCAGATTGATAAGTACCTTTTTATGTGTGTTGTTTTACAAAGTTTTGTTTATTTCAATTTTGGAACACCCGTTCCTTTTTGAGTGGTTTTTTTTTTTTTTTTTTTTTTTTTTTTTTGCGACATTCGACTGTGTTCTTCATTACTAAGCGAATGCTAATTGTTCACAAAATACCGAGCTCAGTTCTGAAATCTTGACCTGAGGGCACTTTTCAAATTTCTGCAAAGACAATTACATAAATGATAGAAGAATATATTACGGAAACATTGCACTGTAATCCACCTTTTACTTGTATAAAATAGTGATCGATAAAGAGAACATTAGGATTCGTGAAAATGAATTCGCTACTGTAACAGGTTATTTAAGACGTCTTTAGTATGTATTCCAATAAATATTTAAACATAATGTCCATATGTGATACACGGAAAAAATATTTTGTGGAATTCAACAAAATTTTGTTGATTCAAGAAAATTTGGTTGGCTTTATCAATAAATAATAACAATAATAAATAATTTAAAGGAAAATAAATAATTCATTAAAATTATAAATAATTCATAATAAATTATAAATAATTCATAATAAATTATAAATAATTCAATTATAAATAATTCATATATATAGGAAAATAATAATAATTATTGTTATTGTGTTTGGTTATACTTATTATTGTGATAATTTACAATATGTATAAAAGATACAATAACGGGTACCTCAGTAGCCGCATTTTGAGTAATGATATCGGAAAGTATAACGTACGAAACTCGAATTATTTCTCTCAGAAGGGGTTAAAATTATATGTATGGTTAAGATTCAAGTAAATAATGAGGATTAAAAGCGATTTTACATAGGCTTAATTAGAAATGATTAAATTACCATGACCCTACCCCCGAAATGTACCCGGGTACCCGGTCATTGGCACAAGTGTTAAGTTTGAATAATATAGTACGTAGATCTTCTAAATTCCTTGTTTGACGAAAACACTCAACAAAAAACTAATGTTAAAAGGTTAAAATAACTTTTAACGGCATTTGCAATGCTGTAAAATTTCTTAAAAAAATAAATTTTGTAAAATAATACATGTGAAACAGATTGCTTCGGGAGGAACAAAATATCTGCCATTCTTCGGCTGCAAAAAGTTAGTTTTTAAAAGTTAGAACGGGCAGTTTTAACTTTTCTACTCGTGTGGATGGCGGAACTATATTGAAACTGAAGAAGGGTGGACATTTCGTTCCAGCGGAAACAGTCGCTTTGATAAACACATTTTGTGAATGTTATATTGCGATGTTTATAAATTATTACAAATCTTTGGTTGTTCGCTAGGTTTACAAAAGAGGTTTGCGAAAATAGTATTGTAATTCAGAAAATTTTAAATCAATAGCATAAAAAAAAGTATATAGCAGAATGAATTTGAATGCATAGAATTTACTGAGCTGTTAATAATTCGAAAATTCCTCAAAATGCGTAATTTTACAATTGCTACTGGTATTTTAATTTTTTAGGAAATAAAATTTACAACGTAGAACAAAATGGCTTGTTGAATTATTATTATTATTATTATTATTATTTATGCTGCTATACATGCCATTTTAAAATTCATTAACGTTTGTGTTAGGTGATTTCCGCTTATGTTCCGCGAAAAGTACTAAGTTTCTTGCTAGTACTTTTTTATTCCTCTAATGACGGGCACTTGCCGTAGACATTGGCTACTACAAAGCCTGAATTACTGGTCTCTTTGTCATGGAGGCACCTAATAGGTGGACCAGCGTTGCCTCCAATGAAGGGACGGACGAAATCGCACCCAAGCCCTTTCCGGGAATCGAACCCTGAATCGTAGTATGGTAGGATGGCTCTCTAGCCACTGCATAACCCGGGCGGCCTGTTATGAACTACTGTGCAACATAAAAGATTATTTTTTAGAAAATTTATTCTTTTCTTAGCTTTCAATAATGATTACACAAGAAGTTCGAAAAAGAAAACCTTCTAATAGGAAAAAAAAAAAAAAAATGGGGGAAGGGCGGCTCTTTTAAATAAATCTTCAAATATCCAGTCTTCTAACATTTATTGTCATAGATAAAGTTCTGAAATCATGTATTATTAAAGAAAATTCTTTGTTGAAGAGCAATTTTTTCTCTTCATGCAATGATAAAGCATAACTTTGCGTTGGGTAGAATGCAGAACTGTTTTAATTAAAATATAAATAATTTTATGTTTTTTACTTTATGTTTACTCATGAAAATACCATGTAATGAGAGTGTAAACTATTTAACCTTCAATTATCGGCTTATTTTCAAACAATGTTAAGATAAAATAAGTACTAATCATTGTTAATCCTTGGAAATGCTTTAAACGTCTATTAAATAAGACTAATGATCCTTGTAAATCCTCATAATGTCTATTAAGTAACGTTGTTAATCCTCGGAAATTCACAAAACGTCCGTTCAGTATTACTGTTAATCCTTGGAAATCATCAAAATATCTGTTTTACAGAATAGATTAAAATGTAATTTTACCATTAATCTTGACTCTCTACAGACATTATGCATGTGCATCGTGTGGATTTAAAAAAAAAAGGAAACTTTTAGTGAAATTCCAATTGATGCGTTGCCCCACGAGTAAAAACGTGTTTAGCTAAGTTAATAAATAAATTATTAGGATAAAAATAAAAAGATAATAAAGTTATTAGGATATGAATAAAACGGAAACAATTAGTGAAATTTGAAGCTTAGTAAACGAAATTTTTCCTTCGCAATGATGCGTTGTCCCACGCGTAAAAACGGGCCTAGCTAAAAATGATATAAAAAAGGAAAATAACTGGTCTGTTGTCCCCAAAACTTCCATTCCTTTAAAGAAAAAATATCGAAGCTTTCTGTTTCGGTTTTCAGATAAAAGTTTAATTTTAGTTTTTCCTAATATTAACTTCAATAAATGATTGAACTACACTAGCCTATCTAGGGATGGACGCGAGACGACTTTTTTGCGAGACGAGACAGAGATTTACAGCTTTTTTGCGAGACGAGACACACATTTTTAACATTACGATATAGGGATTTTTGCGAGACGAGACAAGCTTTTTGGCTATTTTGCGAGACGCGAGACGCTTATTTTTCGTCTCGCGTCCATCCCTAAGCCTATCCTCTTCTGAAAGTCTGCGTGCTCGTACAATTACTTACGATTGATGAATGCAGATGGCACTAGCATGCAAGCGTGTTTTGTTTTGTTAAAATAATCGGCTGTAATTTTCAAAAATATCAAACTCTTCAGGCAGAATACTATTAGGTCGTAACGAAAGTTTCCCGCCACCGCAGATATGATTTCAGAAAACAGTTCGCGATGGCCTGTTTCCTCATATTTTGTCAAACGATTTTTGGCATTTGAAAGTTATGTTTTTGGTCTCGCGCCCCCATGTTTCTGGGCAGTAGGCTTTGAAAAACTACCAAAACGTTGGCAGAAAATCATAGATGTGGGTGGTCATTACCACCCGCATTAACTTTTTGTTGGAGGAAAATTTTCGTTACAACCTGATATTTCTTTACTTCCGTGTTGACACATCGATCATTCTAGCCAATATTTTTTTTTCTCTCAAAACTGTTCAATTGAGAGACAGTAACGAAAAAACTATTCTAATTTCCTTTTGAATACTTTATTTCTGTATTCTCGAGAGCTCTTTCTTATTCTTCGTTTTCGCTATCTAACATTGTTGTTAGACTTTCTGAAGTAGGAGGTGTTGATCCTGCTCAGGTATGAGCCTTTCCTTTAATTGTGAGTGACTTCCATTTTCTATGCAGCCTGAACTTGTGGCCAGGGTCCCTTGATTACATCCAATTGTTCATAAATAACGAGTTTTGGAAGTAAAGTTTCTCTATGTGAAATTTATCTTTTAAAAATTCCCGGTTCTTAGAAACGACATCGCGAGATTATAGAGCTTTGCAAAAATGTTATTAATTTCCGCTAATGCTAGTAATTTAATTTATCAGCTATACCTTTAAAAATCACAGTACTGCATTCCAATACGTACGAAGAATATTCATATAGAGGGAGGGTGATAACAGATATCTCATCTTTGAAAGCCTATATTATATAAATACTAGTTATCTGCCAGCGGTCTGAATTCGACCATGAAGAATTAAATCTTTTTATAAAAGTGCAAATAAAGTTTTTCTGCCAAAGAGTATGTCTCAAGATTCCTTATACAGTGGATCCTACTAAAATCACCACCTTGGCTAAGAGAACATCTGTCTATAGTGGCCATGTTTGTATTATTTCACTTTAGAGCCACCACACTTTTCTGTGAAGTCGGTGTTTTCGTAAAGACTCTATAATAGTTTGCTAAATGCAAAGGCAGCTCCAGTGAGTAGGTCATAGGGGTAATCTCCCTCTGAAGACCTTGGATTTCACACGTTCCCGTACGATTTGACACATTGAGTTTGCGTTTTGAACAATTTAGCCTAACCTAAAAAGTCTAGTGGCCCACTCCGAAAATTCAGACTAGAGCCGTTCTCGGCTAAAGGCCCATTAAGTTCGGAGTTATAAAATCTTAAACCGTAGAATGAAATAAATCTACTTGCTGAGGCTTACATGTATAAAAACTTACCGCCTCAATAAATTTGCACTTTTATCGAATGATAGTTCTTGAGCTTTATTTACTCTTATCGGAAGTGCAGGTATATTTGGAAATTTTACCATTAATCTTGACTCTCTACAGACATTATGCATGTGCATCGTGTGGATGTAAATAAATAGGAAACTTTTAGTGAAATTCCAATTGATGCATTGTCCCACGCGTAAAACATGTTTAGCTAAGTTAATAAATAAGTTATTAGGATAAAAATAAAAAGTTAATAAAGTTATTAGGATGTAAATAAAACGGAAACAATTAGTGAAATTTCAAGCTTAGTAAACGAAATTTTTCCTTCGCAATGATGCGTTGTCCCACGCGTAAAAACCGGCCTAGCTAAAAATGATATAAAAAAGGAAAATAACTGGTCTGTTGTCCCCAAAACTTCTATTCCTTCAAAGAAAAAATATCGAAGCTTTTTGTTTCGGTTTTCAGATAAAAGTTTAATTTTAGTTTTTCCTAATATTAGCTTCAATAAATGGTTGAACTACACTAGCCTATCCTCTTCTGAAAGTCTGCGTGCTCGTACAATTACTTACGATTGATGAATGCAGATGGCACTAGCATGCAAGCGTGTTTTGTTTAGTTAAAATAATCGACTGTAATTTTCAAAAATATCAAACTCTTCAGGCAGAATACTATTTCTTTACTTCCGTGTTGACACATCGATCATTCTAGCCAATATTTTTTTTTCTCTCAAAACTGTTCAATTGAGAGACAGTAACGAAAAAACTATTCTAATTTCCTTTTGAATACTTTATTTCTGTATCCTCGAGAGCTCTTTCTTATTCTTCGTTTTCGCTATCTAACAATCAATTCAGTAGATTTTTTTTCCCCACCAAGGTAATGTTTTATCGGAAACAACAGGAAACTATTAAATACTCAGTTCCAGTTTTGCGCACTGATTTCTATTGACTTTGCCAGCAGTTGCTTAGAAGTAAGCCATTTTAGTTGTAAGAGGATGAACTAAGTTCAAGAGTCTCATTGCTAATCTTCCTAGATTAGCAGATAAACACCACCGGGCAAAGAAAATTTTAAACTGTATTTACAAAGATATTTATACGCATTGATAGGGATTAGTTTGTCATAAGAGCAAATTTTACATTTCGAGCTGTAGTTATTTTTCTACAATTTAAGTTAATGAGTTAAAACGCCCTTGAAAGAGTGTGAACGACATTTAACAAAAATATTCCTTTTTTTTTCACATTATCTGCAACCAGATATTAAAATTCACGAAATAGCAAGTAAATGGAAAAATATTTTCACGTCTTATTCATCACTGTGGAATCAATTTGCATACTTACTAACTTATTGGCTGTTTTAGAACGGTTCAATAAAACTCAGTTGTGTACAGATCTAGACACAAATACATAATAGGAATGTTAATTTATGAAATACAACATGTCAAAATCTTCTTTACACTAATTTGAAAGAAAAGGAAATGTTTAGCTTATATATAGAATGGAAAAATAATTTTGAAACTTGAAATTCAACCACTAAATAATCCACTATTTTCATGCGAAAGTCATTAATTTTTCCGTATTCATAACAAAAAATTTTACTTTCCGAATATGTACCATGAGGAAAGTATTGTAATCATGAAAAAAATCGACTTTGGGATTTTGATGTATTTACACGTTTTGAGGTCTTCTGAATTCATTAGCCATTTTTACGAGATGCATGTATGTATGTGTGTGTGTATGTGTGTATGCGAATGAACGCGATAGCTCCTAAACGGTGTATTCGATTGAGTTCAAATTTGGTATGTATATTATAAACCACCGTAGCATGAGCGGTATTGATTTTGGTGTGTATAGGACTTATAGTTTTTTACAGAGCCGAAAAAAAAGAATTATTTTACATAACGGTCTATGGGCGGAAAGTTTTGAAAATGCGCTTGCATCTAAACGGTGCATTCCATAGAGCTCAAATTTAGTATATATATTAAAGACATCTTCGCAGGACCAATATTGATTTTGTTGTGTATAGTGCTTTTACAGGGTTTCAAAAAATAATCCTTTAACATTATGTATTATGCACAGAAATTGTTGAAATGCGCTAGCGACTACACGGTGAATTCGATTGGATGCAAATTGGATATGTGTATTATAGGTCGCAATCACGTGATCTGCATAGAGTTTAGCATTTGTAGACCCGATAGTTTGTTCACAGGATTGTATAAACAATTTTTATACATTATGGTCTATGGACGCAAATTATTTAAAGTCTGCAAGTGTCAAAATGGTGCATTCAAATTAGTTCGAATTGGGTAGTTATATTATAAATCACCGTCACACAACCTGTATAGACTTTAGTGTGTGTAGGGCTTATAGTTAGTACAGGCCTACAAAAAATTTCTAATAAATTACGTCGAGAAATTCTTGCAAGTGCGTAGTGCATTCGATTGAGCTCAAATTAGGCAACAATATTATAGGTCACTGTCTTACATATTGTACAGATTTTGGTGTGTGTAGGCCTTACAGTTTTTTTACAGGGCTACAAAAACTATTCTTATATATTGCGGCCTATAGACTAAAATTGTTTGAAGTGCACTAGCGTCTGAACACTATATCCGATTGAAATGAATCAAATTTATTTAAACGCTTCTGAAGATCAAGTGTTCGGAAAGTCGAGTGGAATCAGTCCATATTTTTTATTTGTAGTTTGATTACCTAACAAACCGTAATTTTCTGCCAATTATCTGCTTTTGGAAAAAAAGGTGCATATTATACGCCGCGTACACGGATTGGATAAAGGGCGACCATCCACTATTGGCAGATGGAAAAATTAGCGTCAGCCTATCAAAGGAAAATACTCGACCATCTTTTAATGATTAGCTACATAAGCGTCCTCTAGCGACACAGCACGGTGATTCATGATTCAATCTACTACTAACGTACCCATGTGCACATTATATGCTTAATGATTACGACTCACAACGACATCTTACAGGCAAATTTCATTTAGCTCTTTTAGAATACTTCGAAGATCGTCCTATATAAAAGGCAGTGTCAGATTTTTAAAAGTTTTTATCCTATTAATAAACGGTAGAAAATTATTAAAAATGTTTCGAAATTTCTTCTAAGCATCATACGTTGTGGGTTATTGGTATTTTTCCCTCCAAAATAGTACTTATTATTTCTTCTAGAACATCGTTTCCGTTTCATACGGAACGTCAGCCTATCAAAGGAAAATACTCGACCCTTTTTTAATGATTAGCTACATAAGCGTCCTCTAGCAACACAGCACGGTGATTCATGATTCAATCTACTACTAACGTACCCATGTGCACATTATATGCTTAATGATTACGACTCACAACGACATCTTACAGGCAAATTCCATTTAGCTCTTTTAGAATGCCCCGAAGATCGTCCTATATAAAAGGCAGTGTCAGATTTTTAAAAGTTTTTATCTTATTAATAAACAATCGAAAATTATTTAAAATGTTACAAAATTTCTCCTAAGCATCATACGTTGTGGGTTATTAGTTTTTTTTCCCTCCGAAATAATATTTCTTATTTCTTCTAGAACATCGTTTCCGTTTCATACGGAACGTCATCATCGGCCGGTCCGTAATTTTTTTTTAATTCTTTTACTCTGCCCATACTGTGCGTAGTACCTTAAACAAGTATACCTCTGAAGCAGATCCTGCTGTATTTCTCTTTCCTTCAGTATAATGTACATTTGCACAGACAAACAAAAATCAAACATATGCTTTTTTTCCCGAAATTGAAATTCCTCTTTGCTTATAAAAATATTCTGTTTCCAATAATGCCTATAAACCTTTCCCCCCTCAACCACACACACACACACACACACACACTGAGTGTGCTATAGGATATGCTTCAAGTATTGTTCCCGAAAAAATTCTTTTTAGATTGAATCCACAAGAAAAGGAAGCTTATCCCGTTTTTATTTTCCCGGGAACATATTCAAAACTCACACACACATACACGCAAGACTGAGAGAACCGGAGATGAAATGTATTTTTGAACTTTCCGTGTCTTCGATTTCCGATTTTTATTCTGTTATGCATGATTTTTACATTCACCTTCCGAATGAAAAGTAGGTAACAGAATGGAATTCTTCCAAGCTGGAAATATGATGCTAACTAACAGTTTAAAAACAACTTTTTTTGTGTGTCTTTTAAATGGTAAAGTCTATTATATTCCACGATGACTAAATTTATTATATTTTATATGTTTAAAACTGCAAAGCAATTTAAACGTAAATTGCTTTGCAGTTGCTTTGGTGTATGCATGTTGCTTTGTTTCTATGAAATTATACAAACAAAGTTTGTATAATTTCATATCAAATTCAAATCTTCAATCAATCCTCAAATTTCATATCAAATTCAAATTCTTTTTTATCATATTCAAATTACACAAACAAAGTTTGTATAATTTCATATCAATGAATTTATCATTGGAGTATCTGTATAAACATATTTCTTTAGTATTTTTTTAAACATAAGATTGCGTTCCTCCATAACTGTCCTGTTAAAAAAAATAAAAATAATCATTTTTCAGGTTCATTGTAAGTTTTAATAGTGCTCCGTTAAAAATCTAACTGGATGAACTAACCAGGTTAAACTGATCTAACCGTTTTCTTATTTTTACTTTCCTTTTTCGCGTAAGTCATAATTCTCGTTTTTGACTGTTGAAAATGCAATTTTTAATTCATGACTCACATCATAAATTAAAAATTGCATGGCATCGATGAACTCTGCTACAAAATTTACATAAATTTCACAATCTGTGCCACTCTATATAGCTCCTGTAGATTATGCTGTTTGCCACTTTTCACGAGATTAAACCAAATAAACTATTTTATTTTGCTTAACCGTAGTGAATTTAAATGCACCGCTAAAAGATTTTTTAATGGTTATGCTTTAACAAGCCATCGTTAAGCAAGATCGGTGGCAGCACCGGTTGGGCCAAAAGACTGATTGCACATAATCCCTGAAAATCTCAGTCACGTCATCATTAGAACTCACGTTTCCATGGGGAAAACGTGTGACGGGTTTTGGGGCGTACAGTTTGACTGTCATCATCGTTGTTGCCAAAGAAATCTCTTTTTTGTTGCCACTGTGGATCTCCTCCAGCATTGATAATTCATCAAACTACAAGGTAGTTATCCGTCTTCTGTGAAGAAATAGCTCTTTCAAGTTCTCTTCTATACCACTTCCTCTCTATAAAACACAAAATACCCAGGATTGTCTAGTTCCGTATCTTCTATATGTATATGTAGAGTCTTAACCAGCTAAATATTCCTTATGGACACCTGTAGTTGCTTGGGACGAAGCGTGGTCGACTTAATGAATGATTTCGAACTTGGAATTATTTTTGCAAATCTGACAGTAAGAATAACTAGGTCCGCATGGCGTATCGCAGATGCCATGTTGAACTGAGTAAATTCCGAGCAGTTATCTCTACCTCAAATTGAATTAACTCCAACGGTCGCTCGCTTAGCTTACGCCGCGAGCTCCCTCTAAAACAAAAATTGTTTGCTACCGTGGAACAGTCGGTACACTGTCTGCTGTTTAAGATATGGTCACGTTCAAGTAAGATCAAGTTTTGGCAAGATGTGAAGGCGATTATGGTAGTGACCAATGGCTGGTAGCATTCGGTAGAGGAGAAACTTGGTTTCTTTGGGGTTTTTTTTCCCGGTGATTATTCCTCGATGGTAAGTCCAATTTGGGATTTTCTTTCTTTTTAAGTGATCAGCATCGTGAGCTTGACCAATATCATAGATTCAATGAGCTGGTGGAGCGAGTCATTGAGAAATAGAATAATTCTTCCAGTATCTCCATTGAAAGTCAATGGCAGCATGTTTTTCGGCGATTATTCCTCCGTGGCCAACCCGATTGGTTTGATTTCAGATTTATACCTTGCCACCATTGTTACCTATAGCCATGCCAAATTTGAACTAAATCGGTCAAGCGGTTTAGGAGGAGAAGCATTTACATTGAAATGCCTGGGTGTAGTGTAAGAGCTTCGCTCAATAAATTATGAAGATTCTTTCTCCAATTGTGCAAGGATGTGCCTCAAATTGAAGTTTTCAAGTATTTTTAATTTTAAATAATATTGCGTCATAAATCTGCTTAGTCGATCAATGACCTAGTCGTTATAATCTGTTTCCACAAGAACACGGAAAGTGCAGCAGCACCTCCTTGGTCAGTAATTGGGTAGGTTAAAATCTGTCTCAGCTGGGTTGCCATGGGACTCTGTCCACTACTGGAAGATGTTGCACGAAAAATCTGTTCGTGGCCCCAATGTCCTTCATATTCAAATAATACCGAATTTGCCGGGGTGCCGATTTCAGGTGCTAGGTCTCTCATTTGGAATAGATTCAAAATTATTAAACCCCGAGCAAATTCGGACTTCCTTCCACTAGGGCTCATTAAAATGGAAGACGTCCGATTTCGACCATCTCCGTCGTATATGGAGGATCTGGTATATTACTTTGGGTTGTCAGAGGGCATAAGAAACAACGAAACACAACACATCTGTTTTCGAGTTTTATCTCTTTATAATTTGTAAAGGAGGAGCAAAACACCTTTTCGTTTACCACCGTTAATGATAAATCATTTTTTACACACATAATGTTTAGCTAATAAGCCTGCGATCCTGCAGTGGTCCAGTCACTGAACACCGATCCTGTAAGAACACAGAAAGTGAAGCATCGTCCGTCTTGGCCAGTGCTTGGAAAGGTGAACTCCTCTCTCGGATGGATTGCTGTGGGACCATGTACGCAAATGGGACCTGGTGCATGTAAAGTCCGTCGTGTCTCCAATGTCCTCCGTGTTAGACGATACCTCTGGGACCATGTACGCAAATGGGACCTGGTGCATGTAAAGTCCGTCGTGTCTCCAATGTCCTCCGTGTTAGACGATACCTCTGGGACCATGTACGCAAATGGGACCTGGTGCATGTAAAGTCCGTCGTGTCTCCAATGTTCTCCGTATTAGACGATACCTCTGGGACCATGTACGCAAATGGGACCTGGTGCATGTAAAGTCCGTCGTGTCTCCAATGTCCTCCGTGTTAGACGATACCTCTAGGGGGTGCCGATTTCAGCTGGCGGTTGGTCCCTCATCTGGAATTGGTTCAAAATTAGGGACCAATAGGCAACCCAGCCTCCCTCTGGAGCAATGGCACCTATTTCCATGGATATTGCAACATGGACATGAGCCCAACAGCAGCAACAATAAGCCTATTTTCTACTACACCACCATCGTTCAACTAAGAATAACACACGATCTCATTTAATTCGCAACTTTGAAGAAATATCTGTACTTACCTGCGACGTACCTGGATGGTAAGCCAGTCGCTTCCTCCGTTGGTAGTCTGTACCTGGAATCGTTAAGACGCACTCGAACCCCGTCGTCCTCGGGTTGCTCAACTCGTCCAGCTCGAAGTGTTTGAAGACAGATGTGTTGTAGGAATGTTCTGAATTTGTGTTACTGATGAGGACGTCTCTGATGATGAGAGGCAAGCGCTGATGAGAAGTGATTTTGTAGAGCTCCATTCTGGGACGCGGGAAGATGTCTGTCGCCTCACAGCTGACATTTAGGTGCTGAGGTGTGGCCTCGTATTTGACGTCTAGGGATCTGGGCGGAACTATAGAAGCAAGTACAGATGCATTTATAGTTACTGGAATGAGGCAGCTACAGGTAAGGCATAATTGTACAGAAGGTAACTTTTTGATAATACATAAAATAATATTCACATTTTTAACCCTGACGCGAAACCCTTTCCCAATACTGAAAAAAGGTTAGCCGTTGCCATCGCTCGACTTAACTACCAGCAAGATGGCGGACGATCAAAACGTTCATCGCGTGTCGCAGATCTAGAGACCCTTTTTTTGATGCTGTTCCGGTACAGCCAGCTGTCGTCAAAAAAGGGTCTCTAGATCTGTGGCACGCGATGAACATTTCGATCGTCCGCCATCTTGCTGGTAGTTAAGTCGAGAGATGGCAACGGCTACCCTTTTTTCAGCACTGGGCAATCTATCCAGCTGTTCTCGCATTCTTCCAATTTTCAGCAGCTGTCAGTGCTGCTAAAAATAATCGTGACAATTTTTGTTACGGGAAATGACGTGCTAAAAAGTAAAGGATTCTCGTGGAGCTATGTCACCCGCAACTATTTTTATAGAAATCAAATCTATTGTTCGTGACTGGCAGCAGTCAAAACGTCAGAGTTGGGTGTTCCCAGAGCGGGAACACTTCGCGTTAAAGGGTTAAATAATTAAATGATTCTAGCAATGTTATTTTATTTTATATAGAAATTCAAGAAAAGAACTCCAAAGTTTTTTTTTTAAACTTTGCAATTGGTTTCATTTGTTACTTTCGAATCTCAATCCAATGTAATGAAAATTTCTTTTTAAGTTTTGTACACAGTAAAAATTTATTGCCAATGTTCTCTCTTTTCGGAAATCGGCTTTACAGGAACTAATAAAACTTTATCATGCAAGTTTAAGTGCAATTGTTATTAACAAAAGGAGAAAACAGAGTTACCTGTAAAAGGGGCATATATGTCCCGCAATGTGTCCCGGTGTGGGACACAGTGGGATAATTTTCACTTGCTTTATAATAATTTTCGAGAATTAAAACTACAAATTAAATGCAGAAAAACATTTTGACAAAGATTAGATTTCATTGAGGTTTTTTTTTATTTTCCATAATCTATCATTATTTTATTCTTTGAAATTCAAGAGATACTCAAGTTTTCCCAGTTTGCATCTTTGAAGGTTCAACTGGGACAGCGATTGGGGAACAGTGGAACAATGATTAAAACATAATTAAAATGCAGCTTTATTATGGTAACACATCATTATTCTTATTAAACAGGATGGGATATTCAGCAGAGTAGATATGAGAGCAATCATAAAAGGGCAAGATAGCTGTAATGATAAAATTCTTTTAACAGTTTCAAAATTCGTTGCTGAATAATGTTTGATGAAGTAAAAATAATAAAGCAACATCAAATTAAGCAGTAAAGTATAGCAAAATATTTTCAAAAGTTCATTTTATCACGAAATATGATCGGAAATTTATTGGAAATTATAATTGCGCCATTCCTCATTCTGTCCCTCCACAATCCAAATCTAATCTTTCTAAATTCAAACTCAAAGTCACACAAAATTTATCAAGAGAATAAGAGACATTACATGCATGCAATGAAGAAAGCTTTACATTAAAAAAAAAGGTATTGATTATTTAATGAGGATTTACTGCTCAAATCCAAAAATGCAAAATTTGTCTAACTGTTTTCAACAGTGGTAGAACAAACAAAAATGTCTTCAGCTTCACTATAACATGAGTTATGACAATTACTACTTTCCAAAGTGTTGCCATACAACTTAATTATTGCATAATTTTAGCACTTGAATCATAAAGAATATCCATTGTTCCACTGGGCCTCCCTTTTCATTACATAGCTCATGGATTGAATCAAAAATGAATAACTGAGATAACTTGCCAAACACTGTCATAGACTGCGATCTAGAATCCTGTCCAGCGAGCGAAGTCACCAGGCACGTGTATTTGCCACTCAGCTCCGTCGATGGTTTCTCTATCCTCAGGGCTCTGTACTTTGAGTATGCGTCGACGGTGCTCACTGCGTACTCGAGGTCCAGCCTCCCTTTGAGGACCCCTGAAGCGTGGCGGACTCCGAGCTCCGGTATCCACTGGTACACTGGCTCGGAATCGTCCTCGAAGAACCACTTGACGACCAGCCGGATGTCGTTCTGATTGTAGACGTACTCGCAGTCTAATACGATGGAGTCTTCCGTGCCATTTCGGACGAAACGGGGTATAGACAAGCGGCGTATTTCGACAGACAGGCACGCTGTGGAAAAAAGGAAAAGGAAGATGATATAATCTACTGTAGTGGATTTGATGCGTTGTAATGGATTATCATACAAGCGTTCTCTTGTGTCTTGTTTTCATAAATTATGGGGGCTTCGGTACCTCTGCTTAGTAGCATTTTGTACCAACCCCAAATCCAGATTAGATCGATAGCGGCAGCACCTGCCAAGTGTGTTCATTTCTACCACAGACTCCGAAAAGTTCATTTCTACTTCATTCAGGAGCCGATAGATGGCAGCACTAACGCTCGTTAGGCGGTCTTTGGTTGGTCCCAGGATCGAACTCACAACCTTTCGGCTGAGAGACCGAGGCCTCTCCCAACTGGGCAACCGCGGCCCCTTTATCATATATAGTTCAATATAAATTTAAAAATTTAGTAGTATTGACAATAATTGAAAAGCGACATAAGGCATGATGTATGAGGAAATAAATATGCCGATGATATATTTTAATGCATGTGTTCGGAACGCTGTAAGCTTTTTATATTTTACAGTGTCCAACAATAAGTGATATAAAAGGGCTTTCAATATTAATTCGAAATAATTATCACTACTATTTGTAATATGTTAAAAGTTAAATAATGCTATATAATTTGGCATTTATTGTGTTATTTCAGGGGGGGGGGTATTTGGCCTGTGCAATTGTGTTTCTTCAAAAGAATACAAGAAGTAATACAGAACAACAATTTAATAAATGCTTAAGCTGTCCATTAAAACCATGAGATTATGAATAAGTCTTATATTTGAATATCTCATATAATGATTACGATTCCATCTAATAGTTATATCCTAACCACAGCACAAACTAGGTGATGCAGTCGATAGAAAAACTGTAAAACCATTGAAAAGATTCACAACCTACGAAAAATATGATATTCTATGAACAATGGAACGAAAGATATTTCGTAGAGAGTATAAAATTTATTAATGTGCCTATAATAAACTTTTGGGGAAGTTTATGCACTGCTACGCAACAATATCAGATTTTCAAAAATAAAAATTTTATGGTTTGTGTCCTTCTTTTGATAGGTAATTGAGCTAATGTTCAACGAAACATTAAGATAATTTTTAGTTACATTTACACCAGAAGCTAATTTTCTTTAGTTTTTAGCTATTATTCATTAATCAAGTTGATTACAAGTTGATCCTGGGAGTCTTAGCAGACAAAATGTAGTACCATATGCACAGCAAAATATACTATATCGCAAAACACGTAAATAAAGAGTAATAATAAAATATTTACATTTTGCAGCCCTTTATGGGGACGGAAAAATAAATTTACCCCGAAAGATTATGAATAATAATGCAGTACATATATTGTTTAAATCCGCTGTTGATGTAGTGATTGGTTCAACATTGGTATTCAAGATTTTTAAATAAAGTCGAATGCTGTTCCTAAGTCAATCAGGAGTGAAATTTCGAAAAGCACAAGCGACAGACACACTGAAAAAATGTTTTGTTGATTCAACAAAATTTTAAAAGGCTCTATTTCACAAAAAATATTTTTGTTGAAGGAACATTTTCTTTTTAAATTCAAGGAAACATTTTATTAGTTTAACAAAAATTTTTGTTAAAACCAACAAAAGTTTTCGGTTGAAATAGCGCCAACCAAATTCGTAGTGAATCAACCAATATCTTTTTTCAATTCAGCAAAACATTCTATTTTAGATTGCATGTTCTCTTTTAGATTTGTTTTAAACACCTAATCTCCATATTAAGTTTTGAGCGCAACATCTGTTGTGATACACTATTGTGATACGGTACATTAGTCCTCAATAAAAATCAGTAAAGTTCCGCAAAAAATCTCCGCATTAGAAAATTACCTACCCACCAGAAAAGATTTCCCCTTTTTTAATCTGCTTTACTCTCTACTCAGACAGTATAAAGAGAGAAGAACAAAAGGGAGCTCCATTTATTCACTTACATAACTTATAACTGCGATGTGGCATTTTATTCCTTATCTAAGAGTCTTTAAAAGAATTCCGGTGTTCTTTTCAAACCTAAATCTTCTTTCTGTCAAATACCACGGGATCAGATTTTAAAAAAGAAAGGAAGAAAAGACGCTAAGTTCTTCACCCTAAGGCGCTGGGGAAAATCTTTAGAAAGGCTTCGATTACACGCTGGAATAGTTCCACACAGCCGCCTACAAACAATTGAAGATTACACTATCTTTAAGTAGGATTAGGGTTAGGAAAAGTTTCTTCATTCAATGTTAAGGGAAGCGTGTAAATAGGACTGGTGAACTGAAATAGCCTATTTAAAACGCAGTTTAGCAGACAAATGTGCTACGCATTAATAATAATAAAAAAAAAATGTTAACCCCTTCCAAGGCTACAGTAAATGCAGGGAATCGTAAATGTATGAAAGTACGTAACCATTTTTTGGCAGTTTTTAAGGATTCATTAGTGTATTTTTCCCTCTATTTTTATTCTGGGCGAGAAAATTGAGGAGGTTCGTGTTATTCAACGATATAAATTTTTCAACAGAATAATTTCATTATTTACGAAATCAATATAAGAAAATAAACATTTTCTGCCGTTACATACAACCAATCACAAAAACATGTAATTAATTTCTTCGGTCGCGATGTACACGTACCTGAACATTTTTCTTTCCATTCTTAAAACGATTCTTTAAGATATTTTTGTAATTCTGAATGGACGTATGAATGAGTCGATGCTTTAGTTTTGAATAAATGATGTTAACGCATCTGAATGTGCAAATCCTGCACACTGACGCACACATTTTATTTTTGTTTGCCGTTGCACTAAAGAATATTTGAATGTTCGTGAAATTTTCGAAATCGAATTTGTTAATATTTTTTGTTTATTTGTAAAATTCGAATTGCTGAAAAGAACTTGTGGGCCTCCCTTTATCTCTAACCCATTAGCGCGCAACTTTTTTCAGCACGTTCTCAACTTTATGTTGATGCCAGAAGTGATAAATAAATTTTTGACATTTGTGCGGTATGAAGAACGTAAATATTTTTTCTAAAAATGTGAATAAGGCAGGGAACTATTCTCATTTTGTTAACGTTGAATATTTCGTGGAAATCAGATTTATTATTCAAGAAGTTAAATTAGGAAAATAAACTAATGCTTAAGTATTTGAGTGACTTACAAATTTCGTGACGGTCTAAAAATAGATAGCTGGGCGTTATTGGATTAAAAGTGCCATGCCAATCTTCCTTTATGGGTGATAACAACCTATGACTACTGAAACTGACATTGGAAATGAAGCTTTTATTCGGAAAAGTATTTGAAAATTCGCTTACTACTTGTCATTTTTATACGCAACAGGTTTTTCTAAAAATGATTATGAAATTGCTCTTTAATTTGACATGTGAGATTTTTGTCGGCTACGAAGAGGTGAAAAGAGAGGTTTCATGAGCCATTTATGGATAGCTAAATAATTTTTCTATAAAATAAAAATCAGAGGCAGTTCATATGACAAATATAATTAAAAATTGTTCATTTTGTCAAAAGGACTTACTTTTTCGTTATTACGGTGCAGAAATCAGGAAATTAACTACTAGTTATTCATTTCTGTGTTCAATGGACTGTAAATGGTGCAGAAGATTATATACAGCTGTCTTATTTTTTTTTTTTTTTTTGAATGTCCTAAGGTAATAATTTCCAGGCGTTTTACAATTTTTTTTTTTACGAAATGAACTTATTTGTAACAGTTTTATTAATGCTTTTTTTTTCTTATTTTCTATTTATATAATTTTACTGCCACTATAGACACATATTTTCCGGGCGGTAGATTTCATTTCATGTTACTTTTATTATTTTTTTTCGTCATTGCAATTACTGGTGCTTATTTTAAAAAGCAACACAGCGAGGTCAATAATTCCTATTTAAGCTGAAATATTTTGGTCCAGACAGACAGATCATCTTTGAAGCTTTTTATGTTATGTTCTAGGGGCTAGGCACAAAAAAAAATTGATTAATTTAGACGTCGACAACATTTAGGTAGAAATCTTTTCACCTTTAAGAACCACATAAATTATGTTTCCTACACGTAAAAGTCTAACAATAATGAGTTATTAGGACCATGCCTAACACAATAATAATAGAAAGTATTTGAAAAGCTTCTGTTTTGCATGTTTTAAAATTCCTATTATTTGCATAATACAAAGAATCATTTTTTCAAAAACATAGCATAGCTAAAATAAATATAACGGGCAGGGAATCATATTTACTTAATATCATCTGATAATGAATTTCGAGTGTGAGACGTGCTTCTTTGAATGTAGAACGTGCTACACTATCTTGTTAGACAAGATATGGGAAAGACATTTATCATATAATGTATTTCAAAGCATGTGCTTTTTACACGGGATAGGGTTATTATTATTTTATCCACGCAAAAAACATTCGTTCTCAGACATTATATACACGCATTGATAAATACAGTGTGTTTCATCAAAGACGGGCATAATTAAAAAAAAAATTACTACATATCCAACAAACAAGCTACATTATAAATAATTTATATTCGGTATTAAAACGCAAAGGCTGCATAGAGCTCCGAAGGTGTTGCTGTTGTAAGAGGCCAAAAATCTCAAAGAACGATTATGTTTAGAGACAAGTTTAACAGCACGCAGTTACAGTCAGTTTTCAAAATAATGACCAGTAGCAGCTATGAATGAGGGACAAAATCTAAAAAAGAGTTGGTTAGCATTCAGAATCGCATCAGAAACATCTCACCCCCGGAGCCAACCGAAAATGTTTTCCCACAAACAGAAATCATCGAGACGTGTAAAATCTGGAGAGTATGCTGGCCAAGTTATTTTACCATATTTCCCAATACATTCACTCGTCCTATCAAAGACTACGCTCCACAGTTCCGCTTGTCTTACATAATGGATTGGGATTCCATCCTTGTTGTCGGCGTACTTTAGCGTCTTTGCGTTTTAACTCCGATCGTGCATTCTCTGGTGAAAGTTATTTGTTTGGATGCGTTCTATATCCTTTCAAAGCAACCATCATTTGAGAATTTCCCTGTATAAGCTCAATCTCCTTTAGCATTATACAATAATGTATCTGGTGGTCAGAGAATCTGTGCATCAATACAAAGGGGGCAAATGTAAAAAAAAAATGGAATGTAATTTGTCATATAAGAACACTACTAAACATTATAAAAAAAACAAAAATTAATTTTCTACGCATTTTGAACATTTAAATATGCCCAAAATCAAAACATATTATTCTAACTGTTAACATTGCAGCAACCAAAATCTAAAGTAAAACAATTTTTTGTTTGTTTCGCAATATTATTTTTGTATTCAATATTTAGAAGTAAAAATTCACGTACACACACAAGAACAATAAATAAATAAACAAATCTATCCATTTTGCATATTTAAACACGCAGACATTTAAAACATGCTATTCCAGATATTAATATCGCAACTTAATATAATTACTACCAAATGCTAAATTAAAATAGTCTTTTGTCAACAAGTCTTTTTGTTTGTTTTGCAATATTATTTTTTATTCAAAGAATAGAAAAGAAAGAAATTCGCATACACACACACAATAAATAAATAAATAAATCTATCCATTTTGCACATTTAAGTACGCTAGCAATCAAAGCTCACTATTCTAAATATTTACGTAAACAATTTTTAAAAAAGAAGTGAAGGATCAAAGTACGTATAAATTCACGATCTGCTTATGCACGATATTTTCCACCACTTTATATGCAACCAATGAAATGGCCTTTTCATCAAATGAGTGTTCACAAAGGGACTGCAGATTGAAAAAATAAGACAGTGGCTTTTTGGCATTCGAGGATCAATGTCAAACTAATAATTATTTGACTATGCTGGAAGTGATCTGAAGAGAGGATAATGCATTGACGCTCATTAATTCAAACGATCCAGGGGGAAATAACTAAGGCAATTAATTTCTCATCAAGATTATCCGCGGAGAGCTGAAAAAAAAAGTTAGTGTGAGAATTCTTCGAAGGAATATTTAAGTGGAGGGCTCAAAAGACAAATAAGCTTTTTCAAGCATTCGCAAAAATAAATACGATAACGAGAAATTCCCAAAAACTTTTAATGTTTATGAGTAAATCAATAGAAATGAATTAGAGAAAAAAAAGGACTTAATGTGATGTTCACACGTGTTTTAATTGCGTGAATGAGAGTTCATCTATGGTAGACGCGTCGGATAATTTGTAAGGATAGTATAAATCGCATTAATGAAAGAAAAACATTGTTATTTTGTGATTATCTTGCTTTCTAAGACCATTTTTCTTAAACATCATCCAACTTGTGACGAAATAGCGAAAAATTATGGCGAAGATTCCATAACATTTATAATTTGTTTTTGTGAAGTCAATTCTCGTGTAAAATAAACCTGTGAAAGTAGTAAAAATTTCAAAATATTTTTTAATAGTAAATAAATTACTAAAGGAGTCGCACAAAATTTTGAGAAATGATTCTGAATTGCTTTCGAATCTTTCAGGGCTGGGTTACGCTTTTTATGGTATCCAGTGGTCATGTGACTTACTGCGTTTTCCTAGAAATCAGCCTTTTGGTCAATGTCGAAGAAACAAACTTTGTTTAAATTTTCTTTACGGATTGATAAACAAAATAAATAAATGATAAAAACTATTTTCTTCAGGGATCAGCAAAAATTCAAAGTGACTTTTACAATCTGCACTACGCAATGAAATAAATGAGAAAGAAATCTTTGTCCTTAACAAAACTTTCAGGGGAAAATAATCAACATGGAATCACATTTTTTCGAAGAATAACACATCCTACAAATTTTTCAAATTTAAGTATTTTATTTTTGGAAAAACTCTCTATTCTTTGAAACAAATGATGATGATGATCATGATAAGCATTAAAAAAAATAAAATTGTGTAATAACTAAGAAGCGATATTTATATATATTGTAAAATCAGTTTTCTATAGTGACGTTATTGAAGGTAAAGGTACTTTTGTACCAGCTTCTATACTCGTAATTTATTCATACGAAATTATTTCTTTCTCGAGCTTTGACAATCAATTTCTCATTGCAGATTCTTCGCTCGAAATACTTCTCTTTCTTTTTCTTGTTCATCAATATATTATTCAATAAATTATTCGATATTTCCTATAAAAATAGGAGAAAAAAACTAGTTTTCAAATGTCGTTGAGTGACATTTTGCCGATATTGGGCGAAAAACATCTTTTCAAGACATAACAAACAGGAAAAAAAAAGAAATTCCCCTGGTTTACGAATAAGAAAACCGCTGCATCTTACATTTATTATTTATTCTTAATAACTTACTTAGAAAGAAAGAAAAATCAATATAAATAAAAAAGTTTAAAGTTACATTACATAAGCACTGACTAATCCGTACAGTTCTCTATAAGCCTATTAAACCCCTAGTGGTGTAACTTCATTTTCTGATTTTATTTTGTTAGGATCAAAGAAGTGTTCAACAAAGGTCATTCTATTAGCATCACAAATAGTGCAAATTGTAACTCCCTTAGCAATCGTGTAGGTAGCAGCACTAGTTTAAGCGTAATGTTGAATTTACTCTGATAACCCTAATAAAACCTTAAAAATCTCAAAACTAGAAAAATTTGAGTTACACCACTTGGACTTTAAGGAGCTTATATATAAACTATCTTTAATATTTGTTAAAGTAAACGAGTTTTCATTTATTGTACTTATTTCAAAATTTTAAAAACGTGCTTAAAGCATAAAGAGAGGGTGTATGTTTTTCTTAAGTGCTGGTAATTGTACTGATTCGCTAATATTTTTCTGAAAATATGTTTAAGTATGGGAAAGAATATATGTCTTGACTGCTTCTGCAAGTTAAATACAATAACAATCGACCAAATTATGCTTGCAAAAGATGTAATAGCGAATCTCTCAAGAACATGTACCTGTCATTCTCTATTCCTCAACTTTTATTTTTTTGCCATTTTGCATTTCTCATTACGCGCAAAATTTTGCAGTATGTCTTCCATAAATTTCCATATTTTACCCATTCTACGGCCTACGGAAATCGTTACTTGAATGGGAATTAAAGTTATGTATCGTAAAGTGGCAATCGAGGCGTTATCCAATAGGCGACAAGCGAGATGTATCCTCCCAGTAAATTAGATTTCGGCTTCTGAATGCTCGAACGTGACACACATACGTTCAGATGGTGCGGATATTTTCTATATGTATGTATTTGGAGGATGGTGTAATGTACTTTACTTTACAATACCGATAGCGGAGCTGATAAGTTCGTGCTGCAAAACTTTTTTTTTTCGCTGCGCTGTTATAAAAATAGGATTAGTACTTTTCATTCGTTAAAAGATCGTTAAGTCAGTAAAAGTAACTTTACTGGCTGATTCATGCTGGAATAATATGTTCTGTTTGCTTTTTAATAATACTGCAGGTAATAGTACAAGATTTTTTAAATGAAGATTTAAGGATTACTTTCTACTTTAGCAAATGGCAAAATATGGGAAATGTGCTCACTGAATTGCATTTAGATATTCGTTTGAGATCTATTTGTAAGCCAATAATTCTTTGTATTAATGTAATGAAGTTTTGGAAGATACTTTCGGAAGGTAAAACAGGAGCTGAATTTTTCAATTAAAAATTACGTATGCAGTGTCCCCGCTAAAGTGCCTTGTCACCTCAATAATTTTTTAACGGTATGAATTATAGTCATGAAAGTGGGGGGGTCTAGCTATAGTAAAGTTGACATGCGCTACGCAAAAAGCAGCTTACAGTGCCATCTGGATGGTAAATCTGGAGTTAGCTTTCTTATCTCAAAAACGGTTCGAGATACGGGAAATATGTCAATCACAAAGTTCTCAAGTAAAGTATTATCGATTTAGTAACAAACGATGATTCGAGCACATCAATGTGCACAATAATGCTACGAATGGAATACATAAAACGCACATTTTTATGGTCAAGTTTCCAAAACTGCGCTTGCCTGACATTAAGCTCATTTATCTTTTATGTTCATAGTGTTTTCCGTCAGCAAAATACACATCTAGACTCTGGTCTGCAATTTTCGCAACACATTGTACACAATGTGGGCAAAAGGATTAATAATGCGTGTTTACGCTTTGCATTTTACGTCTTCAATTCGTAACATTTACTTGCTCAAGATGTCTTCGCTTACGAAATCGATAATGCTATGCAACTTTGTAATTTCCCCCCCCCCTATCTCGTACCGTTTTTGAAACAAGAACGATAATTCCAAATTTAACCGCGAGGTATGAGCTATAAGCGGTTCCTTTTCGTATCGAGTTGCAAGTTTGCCAAACCTAGACCCAGTCATGCAGTCTCCCCAGGTTCGTAAAATAAACTCAAAGCAGGCCGTGGGTGTTCAAGTTTCATAAAAAGGAAGTGCTGAAGTTTCACAAAAGGAACATACTTTGCAGTTTATCTTAGCATTTTATTAATACATCATAGAAAACGCATAATACTTCTAAAAAAAAATTTCAAGCGGTATCTGGCAGATCCCCAAAAAGGTGTTTTTCCTCAGGCAAGAGCAATGGATAATCTGTGACGATATACTCGAGGCAAGAGAGTGGTAAGGATAGTAAAAATTCACCAAAGGGCACGCCAAAAAAAGCGCCAAAATGCGTGACGCCAGCGACGGTTTAACATATTTTTACATATTTATTTTTGAATCCTGACGCGCCAAATTGTAAGAATAAATAATGCAACAGCTAAGTTGTAACCCAAAATGAAAGCCAATGATATTTATTAGATTTGATACCTTATATGGTCATAAAAATAAACCACCGAAAATGAAAATTCTTAATCAGATGAAAACGTTAGGCTTTAGAAATGAAAAATGGAAATAAAAAGGAAAAATAAATGAAAACGGAAATTATTAGGGTGACAGCGGACTCTAACAGGCACACAGTATACTATGTTTTTTCAGTAAAATTGGAATAATTTATGCAAAATTTGAATGAATTGTTATTTTCTGAACGTGTCGGAAGGCGAAACAAATCTATGTGATTGAAACTTGCAATATCTGTCACTTACTGCCCTCGAGATCGTTTGTGCAATCTTGATCAAGTTTGGCTCAGTGATAGTGACCACAGCGTAGATGGTACTAAAGCAAGATGGTAATCTATCATTTTATTGAGGAAACAAAAAGGGCACTGGAAACAAAATTTCCCATAGACTTAACATCGCCCTGCTGCTTTTGAAATGTCAAGTTCTCACACGCTATTTTTTCAGTCATTCTGCTAAAATAAAGCTTGATTTGTATAAGGGAATAAGAAAGTCATGCAGTCTGAACTCAACGATTAATGATTTCGTCCAACCGTTAAGTGACACCTAGTTTATTTTATTTAAAAAAAAATTCAAAGGCGTTCCGATATCTCACATCATCCCATTCTTTAATTTTCGTTCAATAAAATTCATTTACTTGAGCGGCATTACCCAAAGCTGGCCCATAACTCCAATGTTCATTTGGGGTATTTCACACTTCAAATTTCCGATATTATAATTTACTCAAAAGAAGCAGCGTCTTGCAATTCATTTTTTTTATTCTCGTTCTTGGAGAAGGGAGAGTGCAAAGCAGAATTTGTAAAAATGCATTCTGAAATTTTTCGATTTCCTGATTTTTCGATTTTCTAAGTTTGCAGACAGTTTTGATATTTTTTTTATAAATTTCTTTATTCTTAAATTTAAAAAAATCGGGAAAATAAAATAATAAAAATATAATAATATGACTATGAAAAAACAGTAAATGAAGCATATTTAGTCTGTCCATACTAACTAAAGTCCATATTCATGTTGATTATTTTACAAAATAATCAACATGAATATGGACTTTAGTTTAAAAGTTGTATGCTATTTTAAAATAATATGCTTACCTGTTGCCAGCAATATAGGACTTCATTTAGAAACTACTTATATCATTTAGAAACTACTAATAGTGTGCATATTTTCCGAAAAAAAAGCAATCTTACATGCTCGTGTTATGATTTGAATGTTTTAGTTTTGGGAAGCACAATATAAAAATGAATACAAAATCAACTGCTCAAAAATACTTTCCTTCAAATATAATTTTCCTTTAATTAATTAACCAATACGGCATAAAATTTTTACACACAAAACACTTATTATTACTAATAATAAACATATCCAAAAAACGGACAAAATCATCACGTGAAAAATACATTAATATTTACAACGACAATATTTCCAGACTAATTCAATACGACACATTTCAAAGAACTTTGATTTTTTAAACTTAGTTCCTTCGTTGGATTTACTCAAGAACCAAGTTTATTCGAAACGCTGACAAACATTTCGAAATAAGAGAGATATATTTTGAACTTCTCTTCCCTTTGTCACATCCTATTTAACAAAATATCACGATGCAGTATTTATAAATCCAAAATTACTTTAAATTTTCTGAAGCTCGGAACAGTGCATCAGACGGTAGTAATAATACCCAGTATTGATATTTGCTCTTCTGTTGCAACATTCTGTTAGTGCTTGCTCAATTAAAAATTCTGCTCGCTGCACTTCTTCCAACTTTGCCTGGGGACTTTAAAGTGAGATCCCTGCATTTGAATTTTTAATTTTGTAAATAAACTCGGCAATCAATAAGCACAGTTCAGGGATTCATCAATATTTTACTAACTTCAGAGACTGTTTTTTTTTTAACTTTTATATCATTTTTATTTAATTCATTCTGCACTTTTTGAGCAATATGCCTGACATAAATCTTTTTGCAATAATGTTTCGCTAACTTACCTAAAACCAATTTGAAATGTTGGAGACTTATCGAGAATCCCCAGCGTATAAATAATACTGGAAACGATATGTGTGTAGAGGGAACAGTTCCCTATCAAAAGCGCACAAAAAAATTCAACGCACTATAGTAACAGACTTGGATATAGGACGATCATGGACGTATTCTAAAAGAGCTAAAGGAAATTTGCCTGTTAGATGGCACTGTGAGTTGTAATCTTTAAGTTTATGGTGTAAGCATACTTGTGTTAGTAGTAGATTGCACCAAGATTCGACGCCATGCGTTGCTAGAGGGCGCTTATGCAGTTAATCATTAAAAGGGGGTCGAGTATTTTCCTTTGGCAGGCTGACGCTACTTCGGCCGGCTGCCGCTAGTCGATGACCATCCTATATCCAAGTCCTTTATAGTGAATAAACATGTTAAAAAGAAACAATTCAGACTTTCATTTATTAAAGTTAGCTTCGATCCTAAACAGAAGAGAAGCATATTTTGAATATTCATATTGCTCGAAAACTGTTATAGCGAGCAGCATTAAATCAAAAATTTTTCACTAACTTTTCAATCTCGATCAAATTGGGATCACATTTTGCACAGAAATGCGTTTTAGCTAAGAATGATTTTTTTTAATGGTTCTGTACCAGGGCGTATGTTCCCAGTAAACTGAAATTCAAATCCGTTAAGATTCCGCATAAGTCAGGAGTGAAGCAATTCTTTAAACGTTGTAATTTGCCATCTTTACGAGTGTTTTTATTCTTTATCTCGTCGCAGTTTCGACAAAATTCTAGAAATTCTCGTGTTCCAAATAGCTGAGGATACCCCCCCCCCGTCCCTAATTTTAAACCTTATATTGGACATACAATAAATTCACATCTTGACATCTGGGTGAAGCTTACATCTGCTGATATATGATTCTGATTGCTGAATGTTTATGAAATTTTGAATTAAAATGTTCAATGTAATTTTTTAATACACAATTTATTCTTAAACTATGCAGTAATAGTAATACACATGGAGAAATTTCCTCATATTCTACGTAGGACGCTTGAGGTATCTTTTACTTTCTGTAGTTATTTTACTGTAACTTTACAGCAGTCTCAGCATAAATTTTTTGATATAGCGAACATGAGAGACCGCCACCACATATTTTGTGGAACTGAACCTTGCGTTGCATCCGTCAAGCTGCTCATAGTTTCTTTTTCACAATCTCATTATTCATGAACTTTTTTCGAAGTAATCCTTCCTATAAATAACATTATCTCTCGAAATCGCTTCTTGAATTGAAATGAAATTTCTTTTTTCCTTTTATACGTGGCAACAGAAGTACTATTCAATAAAATAAACAAGAGATAAATCCAGGCAAAATTCGATTTCAATCTCCTACACAGAATACGTGAGCAGATTTTTTGAGAAGGTTTTGATAATTTTTAGAATTTTTTTTTCCTCTCTCACCATCATGTTGTAAGGGCAGATATAGGATCCTTCCACGCAATTTTATTTTAAATAATTTCCGAAATCTTCAAAGTTATAAAAGCTGCAGTATATTTCTCAAGAATTATTTTTTTTTTATTTTCTTAATTTTGAAGTTTAACTATTCTCAGCTGAAAATCTTCCGTTTAGTTGATAGTTTAATTTTCGTAACGAATTCATATTCATATTGGTTTTGTAGACTTTGCCAAAAGATTTAAGTTTAATGCGCTATTCTGTCCAATGCAACGATTCAATACATTCTGATCGGCAATCGAACGCATGCAGATTATATCCAATGTAAAAGAACTGGGCCGGCCAAGGTCAGTCGTAATTCTCTTTTATTTGCTCGTGGGAATATGTTAATTTCATTATTTTTCTACCACAGTTCTTCAGACCGAATCTAGCTAGACATGATTGTAAAACTATTGACACTAGTGCAGAATTTCTAAAACTGTGTTCTACCGAGCAGTATGGGCTTCTCTCAAAGAGTGTAAGTGCTTCACCAAAAAAAAGTGTATCGCTGCTTAACCCTTTAATGCGCAGTGTTCCCGCTCTGGGAAGACCAAACGCTGACGTTTTGACTGTTGCCATTCACGAAGAATTGATTTGATTTCCATAAAAATAGTTGCGGGTGACGTAGCTCCACGAGAATCCTTTACATTTTAGAACTTCATTTCCCGTAAAAAAATTTGTCAAGATTATTTTTAACAGCACTTACATCTGCTGAAAAATGGAAGAAGGCGAGAACAGCTGGATAGATTGCCCAATGCTGAAAAAAGGGCAGCCGTTGCCATCGCTCGACTTAACTACTAGCAAGATGGCGGACGATCGAAACGTGCATCGCGTGTCACAGATCTAGAGACCCTTTTTTCATGCAGATGGCACAGCTAGCTGCGTCAAAAAGGGGTCTCTAGATCTGTGCGCCTCAAAGGGTTAAGCCTATAGTACACTAGACTAGAATTAACGTAAGATGCTCAGTATAAATTCTCCAAATCGTTCAAAGTACGCCGCCACACAAAAGGTTTGAGAAACTCTGCACTGATGGGCAGAAGTACTGTCGGAATATAACGAAAGTATTTTTCCTATGCATAACTCTCCTTAACAACGAGAGGTTACAGCAAGACGATTGAAACTGAACAGGCTATTTCTTTTACAAACATCATAAATTTGGAGAAGTCAAAGTTTTCATTAACCAACCTCCAGCTATGCCAGTGCCAAAAACAGGCTATATACGTCGAATTTAGATTGAAAGAAAAAAAAATGTGAATTAATAAACAGAGCACAGTTATCACTGTAAAACAGATTATGTTAAACATGTTTTTTAACAGGAACATCCCAATATTTCAAGAACTTGAAAATCTTTAGCATTATCTTACGTTTCTTTTAAAACATCATTCTGTATATTGTTTATTGATTATTTCAACAGGGATATATCATTTTAAATATGTAAATACATGTTCAAATTCCTTTGTTGAAAGTAAATTTATTCTCTCATCAAAAATTGGATTCATTATTCTTGTTTAAGTTAGTAATTTCGAACTGAATTACGAAAGATTCTTTTTAAGAACCTCTACTGGCACTGGCTTAAAGTCGCATGATTGAATTCCACGCAATGTTTGGATCTAGTCACGCGAATCATCAACTAGTAAATGCAAGCAGTGCACTGAGGAATGCAAAGATTCTTTCAGAATGCAACAACATTCGGTTTGTTCTTTAGAACTACATTTCTATGGTATTTATTAATTGAAACGTATATCGACTCACCGAAATTTAGAATCTTGTAATGAAATCGCTGAACTTCAATGAATACAAGTAAGCGCAATCAACGCGTTAATTAATTCGAACGCGTGTTTATGAATCCATTTAAAATTTAGAAATTTCAAAATGGCATTACCGTGTTGTCGAGGAAATCCTATGTTATGAAGAGAGCTATTTATAATCTCTTTCGAAACACTTTTTTGTTTTTAAATGTCTATTGATAATTGGTTGCAGTTTACTTTTCAGTATAAATTTAAGGAAATGTAGGAATATAATAAATACTGATAATACATACAGCCTCGTCATTTAAATTACAGTCACACAACAGTTTCATTTATTAACAAGAAGTAGAACAGAATAAAGGCATAAATATTTAGTAAAATTTCTGCTAACTGTTCTTTACTTTTAATAACTATTAACGAAAGTTTTCCGCCACTGCAAGTATTGTCTGCACAAACGGTTTGCGTTGGTGTCTTTGCCAATATTTTGTCAAACGATTTTTGTTATTTGAATGAAAAAGACTTTTTAGAGCACTGTGTTGTGAAATCTGTAAAACAATATCGTTATGATTAAGTATAAGTTGTCTGAAATGGAACTATCACGCTACTAGATTTAACCATCCTTTACTGTCAGTTCTGTTTCAAAAAATCTGCTACAGAATGACGCCGAATCATGTTTACAGCTTAAGGTTCTACTGTTGCATCATACGACACTGTGAAGGTTTGGTACCGAAAGTTCAAAAACGAGCACTATGACATTTAAGAAGCAGAGCGCTCTGGCGGGCCTACTGATGCTGATGAGGCCCGCCTACCCGAATTTGTAGAAGATAAAATATTCACCAACTCGAGAGCTAGCTGAAGGAGTTAGGCTTTAGTGCCATGTCCATTAGTCCCGCTAGGCATCACATAAGAAATTAATCGGTGGGTACCGCATGAGGTGACTCAAGCAGATTTGGCGGAAAACTTTCGTTACAACCTGATATATTAAACCCATTTGTACTTAGCGGTCATTTTTTCTGTGGGGGGAGGAAGCTCAAATTTTAGTATTTACGTTGTGAGTTGCAAAAATTCCTAAACGCTTTTGAATTTCTCCAGCTTTAATTCACGTGTATTAAATTCAATTCTACAAAAAAAAAAACGTTAAAATTACTAAATTACCCATGTAGTTTTCACTTTTTATGCACATTTTTAAAAGAAAAATTATCATTTGTTTCGTGTTTTTGATCTCAAAAAATTGTATATTGTTTATGGCATCAGCAAACGTTGAAAAAAATCACGCAAACAGTGTGGCCACAAATGAGTTAAGGTGTAAAATACATCATTTCTGTAATGTATTTAAAGTATGTGTATAATGCATTTTACTACCACAATCTTGGTCAACACAATTGTTACCGTAGACTTTGCATGATTTGATGTAGATTTAAGGCGACAATGGACTTTCAAATTCCCAAAAATGTGCTAGTAAAACGCTTTTCGTTTTTCTGCTGAATATTAATCTACAATTCATGAGGTTTAAAATAAAAGAAAAGTCACATAGACAAGATGATTAGAATGTCATTTATGGCAGTATCAAATATGCAAACAAACGGTAGGTGACAGCTGTATCAAGATTTCAAATGCTTTTTTCTCAAAACAGATTTTCAAACTACTTTGTAAAGTTCAAAGTGTTCCATGCGCAATAAAATTTGTTGAATCTTTCTGAAATTTGGTAAAAAAATCATTCATTAATATTTGAAAATAACTTAGTAATAGTCTCATCAGATTTTTTAAAATAATAATTTCTTTTTTACATTTTTGCATTGTTTTGAATGAAATTTTGCTGAAAATCACATACGTTTACGAAAATAATTTTCTCTTTGCTATAGTTTAGATTGTAAGTAAAAGTTGAACACTAACTTTTGTTGTAGCTGCATAAAGCTAGCTTAAGAAAAAAAGTCAGTAGTCCCAGACAATAATTGCTGCTCATGAAGAATTTTTTGATAAAATTATTAATTAGTATGCTTGAATTAATTTCTCAACTAATTAAAATATGAGATTAGCATGGATCTAATATTTTTCATAGTCGGACAAAATTATATCCCTATACAAAATTTGGTAGTGATTGGCTGATAAATGCAGAATTTTTCTTTTATGGTCCTTTGTCGCCTTAAACTTTAATAATATCAAAAATAATGTTCATGAGTGATGGGAAACCATACCATTAAAGTGTTAGATGGAAATATATAATTATTGTTTTGCTGTACAACGTATAGGATTTAAATTAATAAACCATTCTCATAATCATTACTAAAGTTTTGAGCTTCAAATAAACATTTTTTTTCAAAAATACCGGTTTTATTTAAAAAATAGTTTTAGTTAGCTATTTTAATGTAAAGCTTACTCTAAACTTCTATAATTTTTTTTTCAGCCCAATACTCTTAAGAGTACATCTTATGAATATTAAATATCCATTTATAACGGAGTCAAAATTTTGTGAAATAAACAAAAATACTTAAATACGACATAAATCTGACAGAAATAAAAGTATGTTACAGGTCCACAGTGTTTAATAAAATATTTACAAGACACAAAAACAAAGCAAACAAAGACGTCTTTTATAACGTCAGGATGGAATATTTGAGAAAGAAAATACATATTACGATCCAAAAGACAGCTCAAGCATCAGATGCTCCTGTCGATATTGAATGCTCTTAAATTCTTCAGACCTAATATAAATCTTATATCTCAAACCAAACAAAAAATATCATAATTATTTTTAAACAAACATATTTCATTTAGAAACGGCAGGTGAAGTATATATTTTTAAATAATTTTCTAATAAAATCTCAGTTTATAGTATCTCTTTCAGTATTAAAAAATTGCTATCACCCACAAAGAATATTTTCAAGAAGTTGCTGAAGGTAATTCATGTCTTATACAAATTGTTTTCGGCAACTTGAATTTTGAATAAAACAAAACTTATTCACAAGCTCTACGTGGAAAATTACATTAATATTCAAATCTTTGTTTTTGTGTAACGGCAAATAAAAATAAAATCTGCATATTAGTGTGATGAATCTCATACTCACATGAGTTCAAACTATCTTATTCAACATTTTAAAACAAAATTATTAATATATTTAAAGCTAACACAATTATTTGTTATCTCATGTGATACACGGGCACTAAGGAAGAAGATATAAAGGTTCTCAATTGGGTATCGTGAGTTGTGAGAGATTAGGATATTGTACGCAAAGAAAAGTTTACTCTTTATCACAAAAGTATTTGATTTTTTGGAGAAATTTGTGGCCTGTAGAAACCAATATCTTTTGCTCCTCGAAAAGATAACCTGAAAAGGGCTTTTCATTCAATTAAGGAAAATGAAAAGTTGATTAAAATAATAAATAATTTATCAGGATTTTCCAATTAAGGAAGTGTGCCATCAAAAATTGGAGGGATGTTATTGCATATAAAAGAGTTTATCTTTAAAAGCAATTTTGCGAAAGAAGGATTTAAAGCTTAACTTTTGAGTTTTATGTCCGCACGTAGAAGGGAAAAAAAGATAAGCTTACATGTTATGCAGAAAGATATATTATGAAACGAGTTTTAAATTTATAGATAAAGTTAACTCTGATGTAAAAATTCCCTTTTTTTACGAACCGAAAAATTTATTCTGTTATTTTTCCTTATGGCAAACACATGCCAAGACTTTTTTTTAATCAGTTGTCTATGTAATGTCTTCTTTTCATGCAAGACATCTTTAACGCAGAAGTAATATTTTTATATACAAAAATTTGAAAAGTTTTTATTTTAGACGTAATATATGTTAGAACGTAGCAAATGTTTTTTAAGCGGCAATTTCTGGTTTGAAAAAAAAAATCCGTTACAGTTTTATAGTAAAACTATTAGAAGATATCAAACTGGTTGCGTTCGGTATTTTTGATGAAGTTTATATAATCTAATATTTATCTGAAAATACTTTTATTTATTGAAGACAGTTCGATTGGAACAATGTATAATTTCTGTTTTATTGAGAAGAAATGAGATGATATAACAAAGAGTGCGATTTAAAAACCAGTTATGTATGAAATAAAATTGTGAAGATTTTAGTAAAATATTAATTTTTCACTGAGAAAAAGAAAAACTTGTGTTCCAAATGCTACCCTAACTTCAAAAAGGATTTAGTTGGATAAATATCCAGCGACAAATTCGTTTTGTGATGTGCAGTATGATATCAGTTTCAACATTTTCTACAGATAAATATGTGAAATCTAATGCAATCCGTTAAATTTACGTCATCAAAGAACATTTGGCCAGAATCATCATCAAGGCTCATCACATTCTATGGATATTTTACCACTTTAAGTGGAAGAGCGCTTTCATAAACATTCAATAATTTGATCAAGCCTACTGAAAAAATGTTAATAATCGATTTTTTATTTTATTTTTTTCAAAATGTATAATGTCTACAGAACACAGTAGTTTTGTACATATGAGTTAATTATATAATCTGTTGCGTTTATTTAAATGTTATAAACGAACCTGTCAAATAAAATCCAAAAATGCTGAAATGTTTCATTTAATGTCAACTTTTACAATTACAATTTAATATTTACAAATTTAACTTCGTAGTAACAAATTATATACTTTTCTATTTTAAGAAAAAAACTTAATTTTTCATTCACAATATGATAACTGCACAAGTTTTGTTAAATTTTGCATAATATATTAATTTATTAGCAAATAATAATTACAAATTCTAGAAAAAATTATTTAACTCATGTTGAGTATGGAAAGCGTAAACTTTTTTGAAAATGATCCAAATGCTGTTTGCTACTGTGTTGTAATAACTGTATTTTTAATGATTTTTTACAGCCTAATTTACTTTCATATAATCTAATTTTTGTAATTACAGAAGTTTTTTCAGCTTTATAAAAATTCAATTCATGGTTTTGTTTTTTTTCATGCTCAGTAAAACGTGAAAAACATGATGCCTATAGACGCATTTTTGTAGATCTATTTAATTAAACTTCTTGAAATGTCTCCAAATATGTAATGAAGTTGAACCTGCAAAACCCTAGTAATTATACTTTTAATATTTGGAAAAAAAAATATTCAGGTTTAAAACATTGATGTACCATACCAGGAAAAATAATATTGTAAATTATTAACTATTGTTGTTTTTAATCTCTTAGATTTTATACGCATTAAAAAGAAACTAAATATTGTACAATGAAGAAGTTCATGAAATTTGATAATGTTTAACGTGAAAAAAAGTCATTTTTCAGTAATATTTAAGAAATTTATCACTTCCTTTAAACTGTTCTAATGATTTAAATAACAGTAGAAATGTAATTCAACAACATCTCCCCATCTCAAAAAAAAGTGGCACGGAAATACAGAGGAAAAATGGAATAAAAATATGCACCCGGAGTAATCAAATAGTTTTCCCTGTATAACATTCTCTAACATTATATCATAGATTATTTTTTCCCAGTTTTAGGACATGCTTACTTTATGTTTTTAGAATAGCTTTATACTTGGCTTTTTTAATATTTAGTGGCATAAAAAATAAAAAAAAATCAGAAAGTCTTTGTTCTAAAAATGCATTATTTTTTAACGCTTGAGTAGCATCTTTATATAAAAAGCAATATATTGCCTTCTTTATTTGAAAATTTCAATACATTGTTCAGATTTTTAATGGTGCTTTTGTTTCCACAATAAAAAAATAGAAGTCTTATTAATTTTAAATTATAATGAGTGTAAATTAAAGACATCAATCACTTGAGATAATTAAAGTAGATCTATGAGAAAGAAGAAGCTACCTTTTTTTCGAATATTTTAAGGGAATTTAGAAACGTCAGCATTTCCGGTAATACCCCAAACCTACCTTATTATCCCTGTCAACTGTGTAAGCTTTCTGATATAAATCATTAAAAAATTTAAAACTTCGTAGCATTACACGCTCTCGGAAAACTTATGAAAAGACAAACGAAATTCCTTTTCTTTGACAAAAATAGGAAACGAAATCTTTGAGCGTTTTAATTACAGGGTATTTGTTATTTAAACACATTTCAACCATACAAAGAATTGCGAAAAAAACTCAGTGTTTCCATGACTACTTTTGATGAGAGTGTAATTAGTAATACTCAAGCAATAATTCAGCTTTTGGAATAGATGTTTCATCCTTTGCTATTGGGTGGAGAACATATTCTGCAGGAATAGTAACTGAAGAATGAAAGAAGAAATCCTGCTTGTCATGCACTGTAAGAAATTTCTCCGTTCGCTCAAGAATGTATTCTTTCTTCACTTTGGAATTAATTTGTTTCAAATAACACAATGTTTCAATGCATGAATGGATTGACATATTTAATATCCAGAAGGGCAGGATCAGAATTCAACCTGAAGTTGAAAAAAGCAGGAGAACCCTTATTCAGAGCTTCATTTGCATCTGCAAGCTCTGTTTAACTGCTGTTTAATAAAAATATTCTTTCGTTTCCTTGAGACAAAATTTATTAACATTTTCTTTTAAAATGACAGCATTTTTCCTACAACAATCTTACGTAAGTATCATTGCCAACTTTTAAAGTATATTTCATTTCTTAGATTATACTTTATTAACGTATCGCATCACCACTGTGCTTAAGAAAATTTCGCAGAAATTCTCTCTTTTTCAAAAAGAGAAAAGGCTGTTTGAACGTTTTAATTACGTGGTATTTGTTATTTAAAAGAGTTTATATCAGATGAAGAAAATCATAAAATTTAAAAGATTAAAATGTTTCTCTGAAAACAGTCGACGTAAGCGTAATTAGCAGAATACACGCAATGACTTGGATCATCGAAGATATTCCATTCTTCATATTTAAAGAACTGAAATGAGAGAAGAATAATCAAGGATAGGGAGACGAATTTAAGTTAGTCATGCGATGTTGAAGATTTTCCGTTTGCGTAAAGATAAATTTTTCTGCAGCAGTCAATGATACTTTAATATATACGCCAGTATGACAGTCTTTAATATTTAACATGAAGCGCATAAAATACTTAATAATTCTGTTGAAAGGAATAGCAAAATAACTACTTCAATCATTATTTACATTTGGATAAAAGTGAGTAAATATCTGAAGAATGAAAACTTTGAAGTTATAAAAGATGTTGTAAAATACTGATAATTTCAGAGGGTTAATACTCAAAAGAGAAAAGTATCGTAAAAATTGGTATCGCAAATTACAGTAGTCAGTGGAAATCATATAAGACGAATATGATGACAAGCGAGATAAAAAATGTCATAGGCTCAGCCATTGCAAATCACATTTTGCAAAATTTAACAAAACTCGTACAATTTCCCCATTGTGAATTGCAAAATTAATTATTTAGCTTAAAAAGTAGAAGAAAAATGTGTGTTCCGTTACCCAGATGATAAATTGAAAAAGAAATAAGAAGAAAAATAAAGAAGACAAAACAAAAATTGCAGTGCGTTTATCAAAGCTAATGGAATGGAAAACATTACCACTTAATTAACAGTTTCAAATATAGTTTCTAAATTTATTTATTTTTTAAAGATTTACATATGTGTTTTTGCCATTTGCATAGTTCCTTAATTCATGAGCTTTAATTAAAAAAAGTTGTTTTATTATGATTTTTGACTATACATAAATGAAGTTTTATGATTATCATGCGTATAGTTTTCTTTAATTAGCATTCAATTTTAAAAGTATGCACCACCATCGGTCAGTGTTAATAGACATTTAAGCGCCTCCCTCGACCATTTAGCTATACATAGGCCCTCGCTATACATAGGGAAGTCTGCTGATCCTGAGCATGCCATGTGTATTAGGATCCTATGGGAGAGTTATGGGTCAAAAAACAACAACATCTTAATATTTTCGAAGGTATGAAAGACAAAATTATTTAATTTGACATGAAATACGATTAAATAATTAAGAAATTATTCAAATAATCCCGTTACCTGAAATTAAATTATTATTAATTTTATTTAAATTATTGAGCGGGCAGTTATGGGTCAATTCTTGTTGTTTCTTATCCCCTTGGTTCAGATATACTAAATGAAATCCAAGAGACCCTGTTGCACAATGGACTTAAATGCCCTCTCCTGGGGCTCTAACACCATGGTGTCGTAGAATATCAGTGACGGATATTTCTCGCTCTCAGGTCGTCAGATACTTGGGATAAATAGCCGTGACTCTCTTTTTGGTGCTACCACGATGAGTGTCGAATAAAACAAGCGAGTATTTTTGTGCTTGATAGAGGTCTATCCGACACTCAGAGCGATCAGCCAATCAAAACACAGGGCTTTCTCCCCTTTTTCTTAAACGAAGGCAATGTCTTCGGAATTTTCGAAGACTCCAGAGATATCCATCACGAGTGGAAGCCCGTTTTAGACAGACCAAACATGCTAGGGAGAAGGGTCCTTTTGTGGAAGTTACATTCCATATGATCGGCACAATAAAATCCCATCCACCTCGTACTCCCCGATACCGGAATGCAAGTTTTCGCCTTCATCCAACATGTCGGAAAAAAACAGCATTATTTCCGACAGTCAATACGACTGTGAAACAAGCGCGATAGGATCGTGGTACACGCTTAAACCAAACGAGCGAAATTCGATCAGTCGGAGCGAAAAAGTGAGCTTCTCCTTTAGGAGCGTTTTTCGATCACAAGAGCGGAGCGCAATATAACAATAATCGAGGACGGAATTTCTCGGAAAAAACAGGAAGGGAAGAAAGAAGTTCTCAGAAAAAAGATTACTTAACCCATTTATACCTAGTGTCCCTTTTTTGGGACGGCATTTTCGCTATTAGTCGAAAACGTTATTTATTTTTCCTAGCCTTTATTCATGAGTATTGAGCCTCAACTCTACAAAATATTTTAACATGACCCAGTAGGATGGTGATATTTCGATTTTTATGCATAATGATTTTAAAAGAAATCATCTCTTGTTCAAGAAGTTGACATCAGAAATTTATCTATTATTTCTGATATCAGTAAAAATCGAAGAAAGTCGCAAAAATATCCAGACACAAATGGGTTAAAGAGCACTTTTGCGGAAAAACCGGTCTGTTTCCATGGAAACGGATCGCTCCGCGATGCATCGTTTTTTTTCGCTCTTTGGGTTTAAGCGTGTAGGTCATATCAAATATTTCTCGGATTTGTGACGTCATGAGAAGAGAATGCTCGATGTATTCGCTATCGAAAGCTTTCCAATACTATGGTTGTAGAGCCCTTGATCGTCTAGCAATTGACTCAAGGAGATGCCAGTGCAAAGAAGGAGATGGTCGAGATAAGTGGGAAGTTAGCACAGGCAGGGTGGTAAAATTTTCTCTCTTCCGGAAAATTTGAGGCAACCAGTTCGGAGTCGGGCCAAATAAGTCTAATCCCTCTGAAAGACAAGGAAAGTCCAGAACATTCAGCTGAATACCAGTGATGGTCAAGTGGGATTCACCAGACAGAATTGGAATTAATTTTATGAATGGTATAAATCTCTGATGGCTGCGAGGTAATAGATGAAGGAATCGGAGGTCACACTTTTAACTAGTTTGTCTGCAACTTCATTTCCATGCATTCTGACATGCAAAGGAATCCATTGAAAACAGACAGTTTTGTCAGGTGCCAGATCGGCAAGCTTTGAAAAGATGTCATTTCCAGGTTGTTTAACTATTTTTGGCCAATTTATGCTGCGTTGAATTGAGCTTCTGCCGTCAGTTAGAATATAGAAGCAGTCTTTATCCGATGACTCAATTCCTTTTTTTTAAGAGTAATGCACATCAAAAGTAAATAATATTATAAATTATTATTATTTAGCACACAAACAGATTTTTTATTTTTAAAAGATGTTGTTTTGTATTTAAAAGGTAAGATTATTTTCGAAGAAAGAACTGGGGACAAATCAGTGTTGTGTCCCCCGACTGATGAACAAAAATTGGGAACATTTAATAAATTCAATGGTCTACTCAAATTAGGTTCTATTTATTCAACTAGAGCGTTATTAACATTCATAAAATAAAAGAAACATAATTGATTTCTTTTTAAATTGGGAAGAAAGAACTGTCTTAATTAAAATTTTGTCCCCAATCGTTGATTTACATTTTGGAGACAAACTGGAAAAAGTTCTGAAATTAGGGACTGTCACCGAAACATTTGGTCTCCGTAATTATAATACACAGAAAATATTTCTGCTCTTCACTTACAGTATGAATTTCTTGTAGCACGAATCTTCTAAGGGGGTTTTGTTGCAACTTTATTATTGCAGCTTCTTCAATCTCATTTTCATAGTCATTAGACAGTTCTTTATCACCAAACACTTCCAAATTAGCTCGTTTTACATTTGAGGGACTGTCTATATCTTCCAGTTGCAGTATAATTTCATAGTAAAGTATAACAGTTAAAGTAAATGCAAATAATTTTGCACGGAAATAAATTAAAAAAAACACTTAAAATATCAAAACATATCACTGACCAAGAATTACCCTAGTAAACTGGGGGATCAATGAGCACATTTTAAAATATAATTTTAAAAATAATGAAGAAAGAAACCTATGTACGTATGAAAAACTTAGATCATCTGCAATTAAGAAACAGCACCAACAAAATTGTTTTTTCAAAAATGTTTCAGTGTCATGAATCTTATAAAAAATCATGATTTTCAGAGACAATCTTTTTTGAAGATGTTTTTATAGTAGTGTAAAAAGTTTTTTTTTTCTCTTATTTGTTTTATATAGATGCATTGCTTTTGAACTTGATATAAGAAAATAGAATGCTTAAGCATAACGTGTCATAATTTAGCTGTTTTGTTTAAAAAACACAATGCTATAAAGGGAGTGACCATTAGTTGCCCGGAAAACAGAGTGACCCGTGATTCTCCTATATAACCCAACCAGTTTTCCTTAAGTAGTTATGCAATCAACTGCTACGCTGGTAGTGGCTCTAATTTCCGGCGATCAAATTTAGCATTAGGTGGAGCAGTTCCGACGCTACCTTTGAACTTGCTTTAGATTTTATATATTATTTAACAGGTGACGGGTATCATAAATGTAATATAATATTTTAATAAATACAGCTGTCGAAAGTATTAACTAATAATTACCGGCCAGTGCATGATAAAAAAATGAGTTTGTTACTGTACAAACATTTATTCATTGTATAGTTACTAGGTTTTATTAGCATACGCTAATGATTGTGAATGTATGAGTAATCAAATGAATAAAGTCTGAATTTCATGGAATACAAGAAACGTCTTTTCAGATTGACCTGAAACGAGTGCTAAAGTGGGAATTTTCAAAAAAAGTGCCATAATTGTACATAGACTGAGGTTCTGGACTGAGGTTCCTATAATATATAGGTTTCGTAACCTATTCCCTTCCAGAGACTGGAAGGGAATAGGTTACGAAACAGGTTCAACTCTTGCAGTTTTATTCTCAGTTTATGCAGCATGGAAGTAACTAGATACTATACTCATTTGAAAACAGTTTTTTTTTTCCATTTTAACCGGCAGGACGGGGTGTCAGATACCATGGTCTTCCAGAGTTTTTGTTTCTCTTGACGTCTAATACGATACGCGAGATTTTGTCTCAATTACGCGACAATACTCAGTACAGAGTAAGAAAAACTTTTTCTAGTATTAAACGGAACCCATCCCCGAAAGTACTGTCTGTACTCACAAAACTGCTGTTTACACAAATGTGGGGTCCACGAGATGAATGAAATGAGCTTATTCGGAAAAACAAATCAACAAACATCTTAAAAGTACTAATTTCTGAAAATACCTTCTGTAACAAGAAAATATATAATCAACTCTTCTTCAATCAGTAGTTATTTTTATGAAAGATTCTCTTTTTCAGTTCACATTTCCTTTAGAGTAAGTCTAAAAACCTGTTTATTTACAGTAAAAGTTAAATGAAAAATGCTGTCGATCCCTCTATAATCATCCTTTTTTTCAAGTATCAAAATCCATCCACGATGATGAGGTACTTCATTTTAACTTAATTCCGTGAAAAATGATTCATAAGCGTATTTAGGAAGATCAACTTTTCTTATCACCTACAAAACTGACTGCACTATCACAGTCAGTTTTATCAGCTCATTTTTCTTTACTCAACTATTTCTAATGAAACTGAAAGCTCTATTGCTGTATCACACGGTCCTTACAATGCACTCACACATACACACAAGATGATGACTGTAATATCACAGTGAATTTTATAAGCTCATTTTTCTTCACTCTAATAATTCTTTCTAATGAAACTGAAAGCTCTATTGCTGTACCACACGGTCCTTACAATGCACTCACACATATACACGAGACTTAGCAAAAGATCAACGAAATTTTCTTTTTTTAGAGGAAAAAATTGCAATCTTTGGATGCTTACATTGCTAAAAAGTTGCGATTAAAACATGTTTCAATCAATTAAAGAACTGCATAAAACTGAAAGAAAAGAACGTTTCTATCAAAGGGTTTGTGATTACCAGTACGAAAGTAATAGTTTTTCTGTTTGAAGGCAGGATATTATTTATTATTGTGAAGAGATTTATGCTGAAGAAATAGCAAATAAAGACTGGAAGAGGAAATTCGGTTTGTCATGCAAGGAAAATAATTTTAAGTTTACTCAAGAATAAGTTGTTTGTATTGCTATGAATTTGCTTTACGATATCTCTAATGAATGCACTTATCTGACAAATTTAAATATTCAACAGCGTATAATTCAGAATTGCGATTGAAATTGACGAAGAATTACTTTCACCTGTATTTGCATTTTCATGCATGCACTTCTTTCGATTGAAAACAGTAATTCAAACAGAAAAATGAAATTATTTCGTTAGTGTCAAGTTTCACTATTTGCAACATGTTTTCTTGTAATAATAAATGTTATCATTTGTGTAATAAAAAAGAAGAATGTGTTACAAAGCTCTCACCATGTGATTTAAATTGACTTTCAATATTTAAATCATTTTGTATTTAATCGCAATTTGCATTTGGCATTTAGTATTGATGATAATATATTTTATTTGGAGATGAAATGCAAATTTATGTAAAGATCTATCGGAGGAAAACGTTCTTCAATATATCAGCTGAAAGATAATCTGATAGAATTGTAATTTTATACATGATACACCAATGAAAATAATCTAGTATATTTTCATAATCAGATGTCCTGAGGAAATCTAGGGAGCCCTGCTTGACCATGCTTTATGTCAATGCATGCATTTGTAGTAGGGCTTATAATCAGATGTCCATGATGAGGTACTTCATTTGATCTTCCATGATTGGTACTTCCATGATGAGGTACTAATTGGACTACTCTCACAGTATTTTCCTTAGACACGAAAGCCAAGGCAAATGCTGTGAGAGTAGTCCAAATAGCAGCGAGAATCAACAGTTCTTTCGGCAAGTTTAACTGCAAGTGTTTGAAGCACTATTACTTGATTTTGTCTTTATGCATCAAATGTGCTTCAGGTTACATATGAAGTTGTAGAAAGCTTACAAGAAAAGTGTAGCATATTTTATTTTATTATTCATTGTTTATTATTTATTTTGCTGTTTTCATTTATTTATCAATTCATTATTTTTCAAAGTTAAAAAATTACGAGTGCAATTTACCATTAAAACAAAAATTGAAGACTTCTTCATATGTTGATTAATACTTGCTGCCAGATTCAAAATCTTATTTCGAGCCTTGATTTATCGACTAATTACCGCTTATAACTCCGATTGATTTTCATTGTAACTAGATTGTTTTCGGCATTATTTGGACAGCACTTGGAGAATAGTTACCACCCACAAATCTGAAAGTTTAATCACGTGATAACGAAAAACAGTTAGACCTTGATGTTTCAAACCAGTAATCCGGGGCCTTCATAATGAGCCAAAATACAATTTTTCCTTGACAGCATGTATTCAAAATGCGACGAATAAAATAGTGCAAACTAAAAAAATGGTGAAGCTTTTTAAACTGGAAAAAAATGCAAATAATTGCAAAATAAACCTTCGTTAAATAACTATCAGTTATTCTTGAGCAGTTACTTTAAGATGCGATTTCATCAGCACATTCTACCACTGGAACTTACGGTTGTGATCATATAAAAAGATTACAAAACCTCTTTTATCGATCCCTATAGTTTTTTTTTTCTTTTTTCTAGATGTTTTTACAGATTGTCTCTAAAACAGCTCGTACATTTTTTTTTATAATCCTATTTTTAAGCATTCGATTAGTTATTAAATAAATCCAATAGAACATAACGGACATTCAATAAACTTTCTTGTTTTTTAATCAAATAAAATTTTAGATGTTGTTACATCAAGTTTTGGACTCAGAAGAAATTGTCAAAACTGGTTTAAAATAATACTCTCTGGGTATTCAGTTCATTTTATATAAACACCTATTAAAATCATTTATTTATAATAAGACCGTCTTTTAAATAACTTAAACATGGTTTGGCATTTATAAGTATTTGTTATTATCTTAGTGTGTATTGTACGGATTTTTTAATCTGACTTATAATGATAATAAATGAGGATAGGAAAAAAAAAAGGCATAATACTTAAGACGGATGAAATACTCCATGGAACAAGAATCTTTCTACTTTTCAATTTAAAACAATCTTCAGTGAACACATGTATTAATGAAAACGAGATTTTAAAGGAAAATCAGTAAACCGAAATAAAAAATCCTTGACATTTCTGATGAGTTCATTATTAATATTATTCATATAGTAATTTTATTGTTTGTGTATATTCTTTCCTTTGTTATTCCGCTATTATTTGAGTTTTGTAAGTTTTATTAAACTAAGCGCAGAATACATTTTATTTCTTATGCCGCAAAGAAAATGCGGGTTTGCTTAGTAATACATTTTCAATAACACTCTTTTTCCTATCTTTTCGCACAAAATCATATTTTTAATATAAGTTTTATCAAAGATTTAAGCAAACGTGAAAGTTAACTCATGTCAAATTAATCTACGCATTAACAATATGCATAAAGAAAGCAATCTTCGATAGTCACTAAAATTCAGGTATTACTTACTCCTCCAGTGAGGTTTTAAATTGTAGAAGAGATTTTATGGAGGCAATAAAAATTTGTAGGACTATGCACTTAAGCATAGTGCATGTATAATATTCCAACAAAAATTGATCTACAATTCACAAAATAAAATAAAATAAAGAAATCCCCCCCAAAAATGTGTTCAATCTTGGTATGATTTAAACATGTTGTAATTATTTTAAAAATAAATGAGATAAATAATTTTGTACTGCAGTTAAATTCAAAAATAATTACCTGGTAAAACTTTTAAATTCATAATTTAAATCCTTTAGAGACATTATACTAATTTAAAATTTTTTAAAAATTTAATTAATTCCGAAAAGAATAATTATCAAAGAATTCTTATCATCAGTACTCAGTAGGGTGGAGCAAAAAACTATTTTTGAAATTCATATTGTCTGAGTCATTAAATATTGCGAAACTGATTAGAACAAATTGACTCCAAACTTCAACTAAAATAATTGCCGTCTTAAGGTTCCACACCTAATGCAAATATATTTTTATACATTTTTAGAGTCTTTTTTTAAAGCCTTTAATAGATTTTTATTAAAATAACTTTTAATCAATTAGTTGAATAATTTAATTAGGTTTTCACTATTAAATCGCTTTAGTAACATGTTATTATTTTCACATGTCAGTTCTGGAAGTCGTGGATTGAGAATAAAACGTCGTCTTAGGATCTAATTCTAAATTGGAAGATACCTTCTAAAATGATGACGATTTCGTTGATCTTGAAGCCAAATGTAGGAAAACGATTGACTATAAGATTCCCTAAACCTTTAAAACAGACCAAAGAATCATGAGAATATCATGATTCTTTAAACTAGCCGTTGTTCTTGATAGAACGTGAGTGTCGGATAGGTCATCAGATGACATTGCACCGACTGTGCCCCGTAGGGATTGTCTCCAATGATACTACAGTTATTGACAGAAGTAACTGAGGAGAAAACATAGAAAGGGACGGTTACAGCTTAATTCTAAGCAAGTAACAATTTTTTTTTTGGTATTCCATTTACATCGATGGAAGAAAAGGCAAAGGTAATACAAAAAGAAGATAAGTTCTTTATATACGACAATAGCTGTGGAAAACCGTGTTGATTCCTTGTCAGAACGTGGCTCTGTTTATATAGGACATGGAACTCCGTATTCAGGCTCTAGTGCGGATATGATACGAAGCATCATCAACTTCGATACGCAAAAAATTACGACACTTTCTGAACTGGTTGGCATTAGGTGTGCTGGAACGAATGTTAAAGTTGGGGGGGGGGGATTGTGGGAATGACACAGTTAGGCATGCCTATGAATTCCACTGACTTGTATACTTACAGCGGACCGACGAATGGACATCTAAGCCACGTAAGTCTTCCGACACATTAGGAAATCCTTTGGAAACGTGCAAAATCCGTACTGTCAAATAAATTTCTATTCCAGTTGTTATAGTCGAAATTTACAAAAAAGACGTCAGCGCAGAAAAAAAGTACCTCCTCGAGTTGCTTTACCTTTTAGGGCTGTACCTTAGGGAATACCTTTCACGATAAGAGACTAGAAATAGCTGTGAAGATTCTTCACAGATATTTTACTTGTGTAAAATTAATCTGTGATCGAACCTTTCAAAATTTTTTTCTCAGTCACTTCTGTCAGTGACAGTAGATGGAGTATCTTTGAAGACAATCCCTTCATTACGAAGCACAGACGGTGCAATGTCAGCAGATGACCTGTCCGATACTCCCGTTCTATCAAGAACGCGGTTAAATTTGTCAAAGATATCATCATTCGTCTGTCCTGGAAGTGAAGGGCAATCTCACCGTCAATCTTTTTCCAACATCCGGCTTCTTGACTAACGAAATCGGCATTATTTTCGGAGGTATCATCTAATTCTGCATCAGATACTAAAACGACGTTTGCTTCCAAATCTACGATTTCCAGCACTGATGTGTGAAAATAACGTATTACTTAATCAATTTAACAAAGATATCATTATTAATTTATTAAACATTATTATTTTAATAGAAATCCATTAAAGACCTCAAAAAAAGACATCATAAATATATTCGCTTGAGGTACGAAGGCTGACGATGGCAACATTTTGAGCTGAATTTTGGAAAGTTCAATTTGTTTTAATCAGTTTCGCAGCATTTAATGACTCAGGCAATGTAAATTTCGAAAAAAAATTCTTTCTCCCCACCCTAATACTCAGCCCATTTATTGAAAAAGAAACTTTTTTTTTAACAAATATCTATTTATTTTTCAGGGGATAGAAAAACAAACATGTGTTTTTTTCTGACAACTGGATTTTTTCAAATTAGTTTTCTTGATTACAATTACTTCGTGAATGTATAATTTTCGAGAAATTATAAATAGTTGGCTAATTAATTTTGTTATTGGCATACAAAAACTTGTTACGGCAGCTATGACATTTTATAATACTAAAAGTAATCACGAAGAAGTCATTAAAATAATTTTTAATTACGGAGTTCTTTTTTTTTGAGACCTCCTAGGAAAATTATCCATTTTTAAAACTTTTCTTGCAGTAACAAGGTAATATAAGCATGAAATTTTATTACATAAGGCAAACCAATTAATAAATAAAATAAGGTAACTGAGCTCACAAATTAATTTTTTTGTTTGACTTTGCAGAAAAAAAGCAATTTTGAATGTTCATCGACCCCAAACTGTTAAAGATCTAAAATCATTTATTTTAGTTTTGGTTCGCGTGGATCACTTCATTTAACTTAAAATATATTTTCAAAATTAATCTTAGAAAAACATTATTTTCAACGTTTTAATAAATATTAGAACTTATAAAGCGAAGCACCGGAATACATTTTTGAATTAGAAGCAAACGTCGATGTTTTATTAATTTCGAATTATTTAAAAAAGTAAATAAAACTTAAAAATCTATAATTAAGAAAGATAGGCGCGAAAAAAAAATTCTCTCCGGATTTATAATGCTTTATTCTTTTTCATTTATTTATTTATTTTTCATTCTTCTTTCAGGCTTCCGAAATGAGAGTCAGTATCAAAGAAATGATACTTTAATGCGTATGAGTTCATTTTCTTCAATTTCTATTCCTTCTTTGAAACGACACATGAAGCTGAATTTTTAAAAGCAGAAAAAAAATAATAACATGCGCTTTGAGAAATTCGCTTTCTTTTGTGCACTTTTAAACTCTAAAATTACATAATATGCTACGAAAATATTTTTAATCAAATGATTAATTTTAATATTCTTACAAAATAAGAATAATAAATTTCATTAGTTGTTATTTTAATATAAAATTAAACAATTATTAAAAAATATATTTGGAATAAGAAATATAAAAGTTTTTCACTTTTTTTCAATTAATAAGTTAAACCTCAAGACAGAGATGGGTGTTTTCTTACGTTTTATGCAGTGATCAATATGTTATAGACTCAATAAATTTGTTTTTGTCTAAATGAAAATCAATCTGATTGCTTATTTCGCTTAGGAAATAGGAACCTTTGGTGTTCATTGGAAATTTTATTCTGCCAAACGCCTTAAAAGTGAATAGCCATCCGTAAAAATACACAAAAACTTTTCTTTTGCATTTCACAAATAATAAGTCTGGTTAGTGTAGAAATATTAGTCTTTTACGTTCTTTTTTTTACATTCATGTAAAATTTGTCAGTTTTTTGAAAACAAGAAATATAGGATATGATAATATTAATAGAGCGAAAAATTGATCAATTAAAAAGAATGAATAAGTAATTTATTGTTTATTTAATTATATTTATATGGTATTCCCTAACTGAAACCTCAGATATGGAAGTCTATAAATTGAAAATTTTAAATGTTTGAGCCCATTAAAAGAAATAGGATACTCCTACGCTATATCTTATTTTTTTTAATTTGGTGTTATAAATCAGGTATGCAAATAAGGGGTCACACGGTTGAACGGTGCGACCAAAAATAGGTGCGCGCGACTAAAACTTACATTTGTTCGCGAAATTTTGAAAGATGATAAGAAAAGATTGGTGCCACGAAATTTTTGTCAGTGCCTCCACATGCTTGGATTCGTTTTGCACCCCTGGCTATAAATAGTATAGCGGAATTATTAAAAGCTATTTTTGATTTTTTAAAAAAATTTCTAAACTTTAAAGTTGTCATATTCTCTGATAAATATTATCATGATTTTTCATTTCAAGTTCAATTTATATCCATATCAAACCCACACGTTTCAAATAAGCTTTTAAATATAATGAGGTATATTATTCAATGCAATAATTTAACATATTATGCTTAGCAATCGAAAATCTTATAATTATATTCAATGCAAATAAGTAGGCAGGATAAGTACAAATGTCTTTACTTTCATTCAATCGTTACCCCAGACTAAAATGACGGTAGTTTATTCAGTTGCTGCAGTTCTGAAAAAAAAATTGTTGAATAAACTGAATTTAAATTTATCAAACGAACGTTGTCAGTCAAAGTCATTTTTCAGATTAAAAGGAATTGTGCAAAATGCTATAATTACATAAAAAACATCGAAATGTTCCTAAAATAATTTAGAAATGCTCAACAAGTGCATTAATCTTATGTTACTTTTACAATTTTGCACCATGAGCTTTTTCCATTGTAATGTTTTAACCCATTTGTGCCTGGATATTTTTGCGACTTTTTTCGATTTTTACTGATAACAGAAATAATAGATATATTTCTGATGTCAATTTCTTGAACAAGGGATGATTTCTTTTAAAATCATTACGCATAAAAATCGAAATATCAACATCCTACTTGGTCATGTTAAAATATTTTGTAGAGTTGAGGCTCAATACTCATGAACAAAGGCTAGGAAAAATAAATAACGTTTTCGACTAATAGCGAAAATGCCGTCCCAAAAAAGGGACACTAAGCATAAATGGGTTAATATTTTTATCAGAATATATCATTTTAAACATGGAAATACCATTTAAAAGTCCTTTGTTAAGACTAGAATTTTTTTTTTCTATAGATGGCGCAACGCGCTTTAAAATACGAAAAAAATATACTTCGACTTCTACTACACTCCCATGATCCTCTATCAAAATTTTGTTTTGGTTCAATTTTGTGATGAGAGCGTGTTTAGAATGCAGATGTAAAGCGAATTTTTTCGCTATTTGAATAAATTACGTAGAATCAAGTTTTCTATGTAAAAAGATGTAAATAGTAATTGTCAATGTATACGTTTCTGTTTAAAAATGAGATTTTTATTTTGTCTTGCGTATTTTTACTTTTCGAAACGAAACAATGGAATTCAGAGTGTTGTTGAATTGGAAATACGTTGACTCATCGAACCCCCGCTTCAGTTTTATTTTTTTATTTTTCAACGACAACAACATTCATTCTATCACCGAGAATTATTCGTATTAAGTTAATAATTTCTAACTGAATTTTGATAGCTTCTTTTAAGTAATCTCTAATGGCATTAGTTTAGAGTCACATAATGAAATTCCAGTGTTTGGAACTAGTCACGCAAATCATCAGCTGGTAAATACGCGCTGTTTATGCTCGGAGGAATGCAAAGATTCTTTCAGAATGTATCTGCATTCATTTTGTTCTTTGGAATTGTATTTAAATGGGATTTATTTTCCGAAACGTAAACAATTAATATTCAGAATCTTGTGATAAGTTCTCTGAGCTTCAATAAAATAGAAATAAGTGGAATCAACATGTAAATTAGATCCAACGCGTGTTCATTAATCCGTTTAAAATTGAGGAATTTCAAAACTGCATTATCGTGTTGGGAAAGTCACAGTTGGGAAGAGTTCAAAGAATTTCTTTATTTATGTGATAATTGGTTAGAATGAGATGCATTTGGCGAGCACTAATATTAAATAAAACGAGGCAAATTTAACTGATTAGCCATATGATAGCCATAATTAATAATTCTCAGTGTAAATCGAAAGAAATGTAGAAACGTTTAATAATATGATGCTAATACAGTATAAAATTGTATTTTCTGGTGTAAAAAATATCATTCATTAAGTAAATTTTATGCTGTGATGCTGCGCTACAATTTCCATCCATTAACATAGAGATAAACGCATAAATATTCAATAAAATTCTAATAACGAGATTTAAGTTGTGAAGAGTATAATTCCTGTAATACAATTATAGTACAAAAATAATGCACGTGATTATCACAAGCTTGGTCAGTATAATAGCTGAAAGAGATCTCCATGATATGATACAGATTTACAGTTTAATAATACCAAAAAATGTTTATGTCTGGAAAAATTGTTGAATGAAAATGTTAAGTTTAAATATATAATTAATGCCTAGATGCATAACGTATTAACTTTGAACTGATAAACATTCTCGTAAAATTAACTATAAGTATAAAGCTTCATTTGAAGCACTAATTTTTCCTAAAAATAAGTATTTTATTTAAAAAAAAAACATTTCATTTAATTATTTTAATGGAAAACGTACTATAAACGTCTATCAAAAAGAGTTTTTTTTTCTTTCATGAATCATTGAAATACATTTTATGAATTTTAAATGACCTTTTATTGTAGAAAATGTTTCTCAAACTAACAGAAATATTTAAATTTGTTCTTCAAAAGTTTCTTACGTCACAGGTTTTTAATCTTTAATACAAATTTACAAGGAAATAAACAGCTAATCCAGATATTTTTTATAATGCCAGGATGCATTAATAGAATAAGAAAATATGTATTATATTCAAAAGGACAACAATTTAAATATACGATGTGCCAGGAAAGATTGAATTTACTCAAGATATAGTATCCGATGTAAATAAAAGTTTACTCACGGTTTTATTTTATTCTTTGTTAATAATTATAGCTCGTAGAAACAAATATATTTCGTTCGGTGTCAAGATAATCTGAAAAGTACTTTTATCCAATTAACAAAACCGAAATGTTGATTAAAATAGTGAATAATTTATTCGATTTTTCAATTAAGGAACTGGGCCATCAAAAATTCAAGGAATGTGTTTGGATATAAAAGAGTTTATCTGTAAAAGCAATTTTTAGAAAATAGGATGTAAAGCTTAACATATGAAGTTTATGTCTTTAAGCAGAATGTGGAAAAAGATAAGCTTACACAACATGCACAAAGATATATTCTGTAACGATTTTTAAATTTATAGAGTTCCCCTGATATTACAATTCATTTTTTTATTTAGAAACCAAAAAATCTGTGCTGTCATTTTTCGTTTTACAAAAAGAACAGTGAACTTTTTTAATGAGTTGACTTTATAATGTTGTGGTTTGATGCACGCCATATTTAATGGCCAGGAAGTAATATTTGAATATGGAAAATTTTGAAAAGTTTATAAGTAAGGCATAATGTATGTCAGGGGCTTATCTTTTTATTTTAAGAATCCAAAAAAGATTATCTTTAAGGTATTAAAAGCGAGAGAGATTTGTTATTTTAAAAGATAATTTCTGGTGTAAACAAACAAACAAAAAACGTGAACCGTCTTTGTCAGTGACTCGCTTTAGAAAATTGAAGATTGTTAAAGACTGAAAACAATATTGACTTCCTTCCAAATAATTTATTACAATGCTGACACTGAATAGGTAGTGCATAAGCAACGATTTTGTTGAACATTGGTCTGTGATACGAGAAATGAGGAACAAAAGGAATAATTTCAGCATCAATTTGCTATAGATATAATCTATATACGTGTAATCTAATGCACGTATAATCTAAAGTGGTATTACCTAGTGCTGCCCGTGTTGTGTGCGCGTACTTATGACCGAATTTATTCTTCACGAAGTCAAAGAGAGAGATTTTGCGTCGTGGATCATTACTGAAATCGCAGCTGAGACCGATTAGATTCTAAGTCGGATGCATTAGAGGTACTTGCTGAGTCGTTGTCGTTTACTAAGCGTGCCTTGACAGATTTCAGACGCCCCCTAGCCTCTTCGCCCGCTCAACGCCGGGCATAGGGGTATCTATGCGTAGCCTATATCCCCCTCTTTCCAATGATATCCGTGAATTATAGATCCGGCATTCTTACAGGCCTTACCGGCCATTACAGGCTGATGAATATATCATGAATATTTATGAATTTTTATACACTTCCCGGTTACTCTTTACGTATAAATAATGTCCAAAATACACTTATGTTTATTTCATACAATTAGTATCTCTAAATAAACTCTGAACACAGGGAAGAACCACCGTGCTGTCACGCCTGAGTTGTCAGAAGGTTTCGAAATTTGCGGTTACCCGCTTTCCCGGAACAATTAGATTTTTAAATGGACATTTAAATTTTTTTGTTACTATTTACATTTTTTTTGTTAATTTTTTTGTTTGTTTAAATGGACATTTAAATTTTTGGCTGTGCTGACAGCCAGCTGCGTCAAAAAAGAGTCTCTAGATCTGTGGCACGCGATGAACGTTTCGATCGTCCGCCATCTTGCTGGTAGTTAAGTCGAGCGATGGCAACGGCTGCCCTTTTTTCAGCATTGGGTAAGGGTTGCGCCTCAAAGGGTTAACAGCTTGCGTGTATCCGATTCCGGTTAAGCTATATTTAAGTGTTTACTTTTAATATCATTAGAATAATACTTCTTTAAATAATGAATTCGGCAGAGATTTGGAATTTTTCTTCTTATTGGCCAGGCCAGCGACGTGCTGGAGGCTTGACCACAACATGGGCTTCAGATGCTGGCTAGTTCATTATGGGGCGCCTATTAGGCGGACCAACGTTGCTCGATCTCCTGATTTCGAACCAATTCCAGATGAGATGCCTAGCACCTGAAATCGACACCCCCAGAGGTATCGTTTGAGTAGGGAGGACTTGGAGCAACGAACTGAATTTACGACAGCAGTTCCCATAATGTGCACGGACCTACAGCAGTTCATCCGAAAGAGAAATGCACTGTCCCAAGCACCGGCCAAGTCGATGCTGCTTCACTTTCCGTGTCCTTACGGGAAAAGAGCTTGGCGACTAGGCCATTGCGGGGCGCGATTTGGAAGTTTATCAGTTCTTACAGTATTGTCTGAAAACCAGTTGTGGAATAATGAAAAAGAAACGAGAATTGTCAAAAATTCAGACACTAATGCTTAGGAACAGTTGTGTCGGAATTTCGACTAGTCTAACTAGGGGAATGATCATTATTACACGTGTGAATTCAATGGATGTCTGAGTCGAAATGAGTCACGGTGTTTAACACACGTTGTAACAATGATGACGACTTTTAAAAACAAAAAAAATATAAATGGAACAATTAGATTTTTAAAAAATTTAAAAATTTAAAACAAAATATTCAGTTGCCCCTCGGGCAACCAAGAAAAGCAACTATTCCCATCTTCATTCCTTAGCTTGGAAATGCAATTTCCTATTCCTATTTTCATTCTCAACTTAATTTCCTGATAATGGCAATTTTATGAATAAACTTTTGTCATTTTATTTTCATTGTAACGGCCGCATGTTCCTAAAAAAATTGTGGAGCTAAAATTTTTAAGGCAAGAAACTTCATTTTCGGGCCACCAAAATAATTCCAGTGATTGCCCGGTGGGCAACCGAAAACAAATCACAAGATTCTACCCCTGGTTGTGAGTTACACATAATAAAAAGGAGCGTAAGCGCTGGTTTCTCTTTTCTGTGCACTGCCCCTCCAGTAAAACACCATCCAGGCCGGCCCCGATGCAATTTCAAGGTCATAACAGAGATTTGACAATAAAAACTAAACAAGGACCCTATATTTATGTTTCTAAGACTAATAGTTTTGTAATTATTATGGTAACTATGCTCATAAACATAGATTAAACTTATAAAACTTCGTAACAAACGGTTCATAAACTATTAATTGCTGTCTTCTTATACGAAGCTGTTTAGTTGCGATAATTTAACCGTTATAAGACAATTATGATATTTGTTACCTGTCTTATAAAATACAACAATGATGAAATATTTCATTTAACGTCAGTTTAATTAAAAAAAAAAAGTTTAATTGTGCGGTAGCAAATTGGGTATGTTTCTTCCTTTTTAAAACGAAAGACCAATTTTTCATTCACAGTGTTTCCTAAACTTTTCAACATGTAATAATTTAATAACATGTAATAACCACTAGTAATTAAAAGTTTTAAACAAAACTATTTAACACATGTTGAATATGGAAAACTTAACACATTTTGAAAATGGCTCAGATGTGGTCTGCTCCTGTGTTGCTATGAATGTATTCTTAAAGACATTTTTTATAAAGTAATTTACTTTCATATACTCATATACTCTATTTTTTCTAATTCCAAATGTTTTTTTTAGCTTTATGGGACTTGCCTATTGCTAAATCTTTAATAAAAATGGACTTGTAAAATTCTAGTAATCATACTTTTAATACATGGGAAATAATAGCAGATGGAGGAGATTTAATATTCGGAATTAATAATTATGCATTGGTTTTTAACTTTTTACTATTTTTTAATGCATTTATGGGTAACTAAATAAATTACGTTAGAGAAATTCATGATTTTTGATTATGTTTAAGAAGCCATTTTCCGCCATTATTTCATAAATTAGTCACTTTATTAAAATAGTTCTATTGATTTTATTATTTGTAAAAACACATCCGACGAATACAAAAAAATCAGTGGAATGGAAATACATATGAAAAATGAAATAAAAATATACTGATTGTGTACCGAAATAGTTACACTTTTCATACTTCTCCGAATAACATTTTTCAGAACTACATTTTTTTATTCACTTTTAAAACTTAATTACGTTATATGTTATTTGTATTACGTCTGAAACTTGACATATATTTTTCAATTTTTAACAGCAGAAAAGCTAAACCATATTTCCCAAGTTCTTATTATGAAAGGTGCTTTTTAAAAATGAATCGTTTTTACGTTTGAATAGCATCCTTGATTTTAAAAATATATTACTTTCTTTATTTGAAAACTGAAATATTTTTTTTTGACCATGATTTAGATTTCTAATTCTGTGTTTGTTTCTGTAAATATAAAAGGTAAATCTTTATCCTTTTAAATTCTAATGAGTGAAAAATATTGACACTAATCATTTTAGATTTAATATTCTCTTCGCATAATTAAGATAGGTCAATGATAAAGCTGTAACTATTTTTTCTTAAATTATAATTTTAATAATATTAATATAGTGCACAAGACAAACCAGCACGAGGGGTATTTGCCTGCGGATAAGGGAGCCTTGGACAAAGGACTTTTCAAATTATTCTAAATCTTATATATGCTATATCTGGAGAAAACTGTCCAAAATTCCAGGCTGTTAGATCGATAGCCAAGCGGTAGGAGAGAACCCTGGACTTTCCTACTTTAGCCAGCTACTATGTCCAGCGTGTTATCTACTGGGCCATTGCATGACAGAATATTTTTTAAAGTGCATATAAAAATGTTGACCTTTCCTGGCATACCCGTTATTATCACTGCCAAATGCTTAAGATTTTACTTTTTAAATAAAGCTTTAGAAAAGTATAAAACTTTGCATAACCATTCGCTGAAAAGACTTAAAAGACGAACGAAATTACTTTTCTCTGACAAAAATAGGAAACGAAATCTTTGAGGGTTTTAATTACTGGGTATTTGTTATTTAAATACGTTTCAATCATACGAAGAATTTCAAAAAACTCCACGTTTCCATGGAGACATTTCATGATCGTGTAATTAGCAATACTCAAGTTATAATTTGGCTCTCGAAAAGACGTTTCATTCTTTGCTATTGGATTGGGAATTGTTACTGCAGGAATAATAATTGAAGAATGGGAGAGGAAATCCTGTTTGTCATGCGATGTAATTTTTTCCCCGTTTTCTGGAGAATCTATTCTTCTTTCAGTATTGAATTAATTTGTTTCAAATAACAGAATATTTCAATGCATGGATGGATTGACATATTTAATATTCAGAAGGTTAAGATCAGATTTCAACCTGCGATTGAAGGAAGCAGGAGATTATTTGTTCAGAGTTCCATTTGCATCTTCAAGTCCTATTTAATTGCAGCTTAGTAAAAATTTTCTTTTGTATCCGTGAAGCTAAACAGTGTCAATATTTTCTTTGAAAATATGAACATTTTCTGTCGTAGAACAATCTTGCGTAAGTATCACAGTGAGTTTCTTATTTTTTTTTTCTTTAAATGATGCTTTATAAACTTATCATATCGCACCAACACATGTGCGCACACATACGCAATCTGTTTAACAAAAATTCACGGCAAATCTCTGTGAAAAAGAGAAAGTGTTTGAAAGTTTTAATCTTGAATATAAATAAAATTCATGCATGTGTGTGTATATGCGTGCAGATGTTCAATTATTTACTCTTAAGAGACCAGACTAATTGGTTTCATATTTTGTATAGATATGCAGACAAACATAGAAAAACACTGTCAACATAGAAATCTGAAAATTCAACCGTTCCCCAGTGTACAGTCTTATTCATCAACCAGGTGTCAGCACGAGTATCAGGCAGTTGCACATTACATGCGCATATCGTAAAAATTCATAGCACAGAAGGCATCTATGCTATCGGATGTTTTGAGACTTTTTTCCCTCAACTATTAGGATGCGTATCCGTCTTTGATATTTGTCCCATGAGGGAAGCTCTGAGCTGTTCATATGTTACCTAAGATACATCAAGCAAATTACTGAGGTATTTAGGAGACATTTACAACAATTTATTTACTATTAATTGCTATTAGAAGCAAGTTCTAAAACAAAATGAATTCTATTTACTTATTTATTTTAATTTCGGTTATGTATAAGGTGTAAATATCCTCATTATGAGGAAAACAATTTGGTGGCTCCGATCAACAAAATAATTTCAAATACTAGTGTTAAAATTATACTTGCTTCTTCCCGTGCAAAGAGCGGGTACATATCTAGTTATAAGATATTTGCTAGTTAAATAATTTTACTCAGATTTAGCATTGCATATGGCTTAAAGAATTAATTGTTTCTCTTAAACATTCGACGTATGTGTAATTAACAGCATCCACGCAATAATTAAGTCCGTCAAAATTATTTCAGTCTTTTTATTTACATAAATAAAATGAGATAATAATAAATGGGAATAAGGGAAATTATGAAATTAAGTTCTCCGTAGATTTTCCGTTTACTTAAGGATGACAATTGTCTGCAGTATCGAATGATGCTTTCATAAGTACGTCCTTATTACGAATTTTAATATTTAACAGGAGACGCACAGATTTGTAACTCTGTTGTAAGAAATAGCATCGTAAACATGTAAGTCATTATTTCCATTCTGAGAAAAGTGTCTCGTATTCGAACAAAGTGAATGAAATTTTTGGACGTTTAAAGTACAATGAAGTTACAAGTTAAAAAAAGTTTAAATCAAGCAGTGATTAACGAAAAACTGAAAGAAATGAACTTTTCTATGAGAACCATTGAAAATGATTTTTTCAATCTGTATGCATTTGCTGTTCGAAGACAGTCTGTTCTTAATATTATTGCACAGGATTTATGCTGAAGAAATAATAATTAAAGACTGGAAGAAGAAAATCAGTTTGTCCTACGATGTAGAAAATTTTCCGTTTACTCAAGAATAAGTTATTTGTGTTGCAATGAATGAATTTGTTTTGCGGTAGCACTAATGAATGTACTTGTATGACAAATTTAAATATTCAACAGTGCATATTCAGAATTGCGAGTGAATTAGATCTTCTTTGATCTTTGATATGCATTTTCTTGAATGCGGATTATTTCAAACGAAAACTACTAACTCAAAAAGAAAAGTGAAATTATTTCTTTAGTGTCAAGTTTTATTATTCACAACTGTTTTCGTGTAAATAGTCAAGATTGTCATTTTTTTAACAAAAAAAACCTTATGTTACGGATCTCTTACCATGTGATTTAAATTGATTTCAGAGGCTCAGACTTAATGCTAATCATATATCTTTCATTTTAGTGGGGGGTTAAATGCAAATTTACGTAAAGACCTACTAGATGAAAAGTTTTTAGTGATATACATGTTACACCAATTTAGTTTATAATGGATACACCAATGAATAATCCAGTATATTTCCGTTGTCATATGTCTGAGCAAATCTAGCGGATGAGGATTGGTAAAGCTTTATATCAAGACACGCATTTGGATGAACTTGAAACAAGTCACAGCAAATGCCATGAGATTAGTCAAAGTAGTAGCGAGAATCAACAGTTCTCGAGGCGAGATTAGCTGCAAGTTTTTAAAACTTTATTATTTGAGTGTTTCTTTCAACCTCAAACGGGTGTAGTGTAGACCTTCGCTAGTGTAGGGAAGACCTCAGCTAGTTGGCTATAGAGGTAAATAAGCGTAGTCCCCTTTTTTGAGGATTTCTTGCACAACCAGTCACAGAATAACTTTCTACAGTTTCTTTATACAAACGTCTTTGTAGTTGTGCAGCATTATCGATGTGCAGCGGATATTAATTACGGTTTAACTTGTGTAGTTTATTCACAGTGTATAATAACTTCATATTCTCCACTCGTGATTAATTTTAGTTGTTTACGTTTAGGTTACGCTCTCACTTTGTTGAAAAAAAATGAATTATGGGTCCCGTAGGTGCATTGAATGCGGGGTAAGCTAACACGGTGCTGTTCTAAGCCCATTAGGTTGTTTCAGAATGTTTTGTGCTATTTTATACTGTTTAATCGTGGATTGACCAGTTCGTATAAATTAAGTAAATTTTAAGTAGATGTTTCGACGAAAGATAAGAAAAAAGTTCATCCCACCTTTTAAATTGCGTTAAATCGCCAGTTTTCCTAATTCATTTATATCGCTAATTAGCAACTGCAAAAAAACTAATCGAATGACTAGTAAAAAACTGCACATAAATCTTGCACAACTGATTTTATAGTTTGACGGTTTTTACATTTGTGATAACATTTTGAGTTAGGACAAAAGTTACACAAATTGAATGTTTCTTTCATGATTTTTATATTTGTAAATTTTTAATTTCAGATTGTGGGAGAGTTGGTAATTCTTTAGTTACACCTTCTAGTAAAAGAATTTTTTGAAGAATTTTGAGCATAATTTTTTACTGAGAGTTCAAAATCTCATTTCGAACCCTAATCTGACAATTAATCGCCACTTATAACTCCTATTGGTTTTCGTTGTCATTTGATTGTTTTTCGCATTGTTTTAATTTGTAAGGCACCTGGAGACTAGCTGTTGCTACCACTTACAGTTCTGAAAAAATATATCACGGGACAATGAAAGCCAGTAACGTCTTTATGTTGCAAAACAGTCTCCATGCGCCTTCATAATGAACTATAATTTTCCTCTGAACAAACGTCTTCAAAATGCGACAAATGAAATAATGCAAGATGTAGAGTTTCATGGAAGTTTCTAATATGGGAAAGCTGTCCTAAAAGTTGCAAAGCAACCTTCGTAAAATGACTCTGTTAAAAGAGCAGCTTTCTTTCGAATGCAATTTTAAGATAACATTCTAACATTTGAATGAAGATTTTACTTGTAGGTGCAGCAGCACTTAATATCCTTTGAATGTACCATTTGCTCATGTGAAGCCATTACAAAATATTTATTTCGATTCCTCTGTTTTCATTTTTCTAGATGTTTTTACAAATATCCTCTAAAACTGCCAGTATCATTTTTACAATCATTTAAATTTAACATTCACCTACTTACTATGTAAATCCAATGACGCATTAACGTCATTCAACAAATTTTCCTCGTCCTTTAATCAAATTAAGTTTTCATTGTTGTAACATCAGGTTTTGGACCCAGTAGAAGGAGTCACAATTTGTTTAAAATAATGTTTTCTGGTAACTCATATAATTCTATAAAAATATTTTCTTTATGATAAAACAGTCTTTTAAGTAACTTCATAACGACTTGACATTTATGAAGCATTTGTTATTATCATAGTCTGAATTTTGGGGATTTTTTTATTTGATTTATTGTAATACTTACGGAGAATATGGCAAAGATATTTTATTAAACTTAGCGAAAGACAGATGAAACACTCCATCAAACAAGCAATGAAAACAATATTTTTTCGCACTCTTTAATTTTTATATATTTCAGTGTAATCAGTGAAATAAAGATATTGAACATATTTAAAAGAAACTAAGTAATCCAAAATAAACAAATGCTTGTCGTTTCTGACAAGTTTATAATTAATATTAGTCATATAGTAATTTGACTGTTTGTATATGCTTCATTCTTTGTTATTTCTTAATTATTTGGGTGGAGGACATTGTATTAAATTTAGCGCAGAATACATTTCTTTTCTCATGGCAGGTTGGTTCATTAAAGATTTTTTTTTCAACAAGGCTTTTTCTTTTACAATTTTTCCATAAAAGTGTGTTTCTAATACAAGCTTTATCAAAGATCTAAGCATAAATGCAAGTTAAATCATGTCAATCTGATTTGTAATACAACAATATGATTGAATGAATTTGATTGGCACTAAAATTCCGTTGTTCTTTACTCCTATAATGGAGTACGAAATTATGGAAGAGCTTTTACAATGGCCATAAACAAACTTTGGGACCATGCACTTAAGCATAGTTTATGTTTTGGTACCCAAAACAATATAGTTACAAACAAATTAGAAACTTTTTTTCTGAAAAAAATGTGTGTAATTTCTGTATCCTTAAACGCATTGTTGATATTTTTGAAAGAGATATAAATTAAGTGCTGGAAGAAAATTGAAATATCATTACCTGATAACATTTTTGAATTTTTAGTTTAAATTCTGTAGATTGTTTACAGTAATTTTCAACAAGTACTCTTTGAAATAGTTATATTAAAGGGAATAAATATAAAATATTTCTTGGCAGCAATATCAGGCTAATAATTATTCAAAAATCTAATTTTTACAAATATCTACGCAATTTTTAGCGGATAGGAAAGCAAACACGTAATTATTTTTGCTAATTGAATTTTAAAATTAGGTTTCTTGTTCGCAATTACTTTGAATATTTATTTTTGCTAAATTATAAATTGCTGGTTGATTAATTTTGATGTTGCCACTCCATAACGTGGTTTGTTTTAAGCTAAACAGTAGCTAAATAGTTTTATAAGACTAAAATTAATTTCGAAAAATAACTTTTAACTTCGGAGTTCCTTTTTCAGACTTCCTAGAAAATTTATCCAATTTTAAAACCCTTCTTTTTGTTATAGAAAGATAATATCACGATCAAATTTTATAGCATAACCTAACCCAATCAATAAAGAAAATGAGGTAATTAAGCTCAAGAATTAACCTTTTTTTTTCTTTGCAGCAAAAACAAATTTTTGAATATTTATTGCCCAGAAACTTCTTAAAGAATATCAATTTTAGTTTAAATCACAAGGATAGATTTATTTAATTTAAAATTAATCTTTAAAACTAACCGTTAAAAGTTTTACTTTTAAGGTTTTAATAAGTATTATATGAGCTAACAAATCGAAACATCACAGGCAATTTTTGAATTATAACCAAAAGGTGACTTAGAATTCTTTTAAATACAAATAAAGCAATACTTTAAAAAAAATTATCTAGACTTAAGGGAGATACGCAAAAATATAAACCGTCACCAAATTTCTAATGCTTAATTCCTGTCCTTTTTCTTCAAAGGTTTCAAAATACAGAGTCGGTTAGTCTAAAAAAGTGATACTTAAATGCGTTAAAAATTTATTTCCTTCTTTCTTTGAAATGACATCTGAAGCTCCGTTTTTAAAAGGAGTAGAAACTTTTTTCCTCCCAGAGAAATCCACTTTCTTCTGAGTATTGTTTAAGTCTTAAATGATATAATGCACTACAAAATTATACTTTTTAACCAAGTTTTTAACACTACAGAATTCGGTAAAATCTTTTCAATACATTTGTCATTTTAATTTAAAATTAAACCATTATTGAATGATATATTCTGAATAAATTACATATTTGTTTCACTTTTCTCAATAAATAAATTAAACCTCTAGATAAAAGGTTCGTAGAAAGAAAATGTCCCTCATCTATATTATATTTTTTTGTCACATTGAGAAATTATCTTGTCCCTTAACTGGTTTTAGAAATATAAACTAGTTTTATTAATTCACAATCCTTGTCTATAAATTTAAATTAATCTTATTAAACATTTTCTATAACCTGTTGCAGTTGACCTACTTATTTCTTTTACAACGACTATGATCTATTTATGTTTGACTGCTAAATATAATACTACAAATTATTGAATTAAACAGAATACCTCATTAAATTAAAAAAATATTTTAAATTTATGTGCTTAAAATATATATAAATTCGACTCGAAATGAAAATTATCGTATTATTTCTGTGAGAATAGTTATGCTTTAAAATTTAGAAAAAAATTCAAAAGCAGCGCTCAATAGGTTCTCTATACTATTAACAACACTGAATTTGAAAAAAAAAATTAAATTATCCTATGAAATTATACTATTTCTTTCAATATGTTCAAACACTTTGAAACATTTTTGATTAAAATTAAAAATAAAGTCTAATAGTTCTTTATATAGCTTTTAGACACTAAAGAAGGCTACACTAATTCTTAGGGGGCTAATATTTATAGACTAACTGTTTTGTCTACTATCAGACTCATCATTTGTGAAAAACTCATATGAAAAATTCAATAATTTTTGTGTATTTTTTTGTAGATGACATCGAAGCGTTAAGTCCGTTGTTAAAAATAAATTTCCAATGATTTTTAAAGTTTCTATCAAGAGAGGGAAAAATGATATGAATAATGGAAAGTGTTATGATTATAAGTGTTTGAATCATAAGCATCCCAATGTTCCAGAAACGAGTTAAATATCATCATCAAGGGAGTCATCTTATGTTACTTTTACGATTTCGCACCATGAACATTTTTTGTATATTTAATATTTTTTAAATATGCAAATAGTTGTAAAAAACCCTTTGTTATAAACATTTATTCTCTCACCAAGAATCGTATCCATTAGGTTGGTACAAAGAATGGATCTGAATTTTGATGGCTTCTTTTAAAGAATCTCTAATGACATCCGTTTTGAGTCACATAATGAAATTCCAATGTCTGGATCTAGTCATACAAATCACAAACTAGTCAATACGTGCAAGTTTTGTGGAGTGCGGCGATTATTTCAGAATGGAGCTGCATTCATTTTGTTCTTTCGATTTACATGTAGATGGGGTTTATTATCCCAAATGTAAACACTTCACTTTTGGAAATTTGTAATGAAATCATTGAGAATCCAATGAATACAGAGAGACGGAACCAACGTGTAAATTAATACGAACGTGTGTTTATTAATCCATTTGAAATTTAGAAATTGCAAAACGGTTTTATGATGTTTGTAGAGAAAAGACTGTGTTGTGAAGACTGCGATTTTAAATAATCGGTTTGGAAACGAATTTTTCTGTCTAGTTTAAATCATATTGGTTCCGTCAATGGTACATTCGATATCCACTGTCGTTAATTAAGATAATTAAATGGATATAATAACCTTAATTAACAATCCTTCGTGTACTGAAATGAATGTTCATAATAGACTCTCGTCTTTTAAAACATTTTAAAGTGCAAAGAAATACATATTTCATGGAAGAAATTTTACACTGTGCTTTTATTTTAAGTGCATCTTGATTTTAAGTATTAGCATAAAGTTAAAAACAAATATAAATAAATAAATAAATAAAGTGCAAAGATATTCTATAAAATTGTCTTAAATACATTACATACTTATTTTTAATATGGATTAGCTCGCCATAAAATTTTTTCTTTGCGCCAAATATAATTGAACACAGCACCGCAAAATCGGGCTTATTGAAAAATTCGATATGCTGTTAGTTTCACGCAATTACAACTGCCTTAAAAATACTTTAAATTAATGATGAAAAATTTACAGATGTCCATAATTGAACTTGAAATGCACAAGCAGTCTGTAGCAAAATCTATGCAGCGGAATAGTATGAAAATGGGATAATGGTCGAATGAAATGATGGGAATTTTATCGATGGAAAGAACAAATAAAAAGTTTCAAAAACCATCCCTACAGGGCGCATCACAGCTTTGTCGAGAAGATAAAAATAATCTACAAAAGTTTACAAAACATGCTCGATAGGATGTCCACCATTGTCTGCTACCATCTGGAAGCGTAAAATCCCACGTTCGGCTGTGCTCCTCCACACATCGCCCGTTGTGTGGAACACGCGCTCCGTCGTCATTTCGGTGACAACAGAATCATCGGCTAGCGATTTCCTACAGTTTGGCCTCCTAGATCCTCCGACTTGAATCTTTTCGATTTTTAGCCGTGGGGATATCTCAAGGCCTTTGCCTACCGTGATCCCATCACATCTCTCTCCGACATTAAAGAAAGCATAGAACGCCATGTACGTAACATTCCCCAGTTCATGCTGCTTTCAACAGTCGAACATGCGAATTTTACGCTTTCAGATGGTAGCAGACAATAATGAACATCATATCGAGCATGTTTTGTAAACTTTTTTAGATTATTTATATGTCCTCAATAAAGCTATAATACGCCACCTAGGGACAGTTTTTGGAAACTCATTGCTTTTTTTTCTTCGATAAAATTCCCAACATTTCAGTATGCCATTACCCCATTTTCATGCAATCCCGCGCATAGGTTTGGCTACAGACTGCTCGCACATTTCAAGTTTAATTATGGACACCCTACATTATAGGCTTTATGCCTAATGTTTAGCTGAATCCTTTTCATTTATAGATTTCTTCAAAATTCCATTAGTGATAATTTTCCCGTGGTCACAATTACCCCATACTTTACTGATAATTCATTTTTACTAACACAAAAAATCAAAAATCTGTATTTGATTTTGTTTGAAATAATCATGGTTTATGAGGTTTTCAAAATGACCAATTTATTTACACAAAAATATTTTTATTTTAGTATCATTTCCTCCACATATTTCTTTATGGACCCAGCAAAAATGAATGAAATGTGTTAGAGAGATTATTTTTCAGATATTGTTAATATAATGAATAACTTACGCTTTTCTGTCTTAATACAAACTTTGTCTCAATACAATATTTTTTGGTTCAGATATAAAAAAAGAACTGTCTACGCAATTCTCCAGTTGAAAAATATTTGTACAGCAAATATTTCAACTCAAATGCAGGTAATTTCTGTTTCTTTAATGATTATTTTGTGCTCACTATCGCGTGTATCTTACAAACAAGACGTCTTTTAAAGTGTAAAGAACAACAAATACACAAAGAAGAGCTGTATTAAGAATTTTAAATTCTATGACAACAGCCTAAACATCGGATGGGACAGTTGTGGTTGATACTACATTTATAATACCGCTTACGATATAAGGAAAAGTAAAGTGATAGTGTCATTACGGAAATACTATATTCTTTCACTCACATTTCTGACTTGAAGAAACATATATCTTTCGTTCCACGATAATCTGAAAAGGACTTCTTATTCAATTAAGAAAGTCGAAAAGTTGATTAAAGTTTTGAATAATTTATTTGGATTTTTAAATTAAGAAAGTGCGCGATCAAATATTTAAGGGATGTTATTGGATATAAAAGAGTTTTTCTTTAAAAGCAATTTTGAGAGAGAAGGTTGTAATGCTTAATTTATGAAGTTTATGTCCATAAGCAGAAGAAAAAGACAGAAAATGATATATTATGCAGAGATATTGTAAGAAACGAGTTTTAAATTTATACAAAGAGATGCATTCCTGAAGGAATAATTAATTTTATGATTCACCAATCTAAAAATTTTTAATTTAAAATTTCCTCGTGAAAGAAAATAAGGATATATTTTAATAAAGTACCTTTATAATGTAATATTTTGATGTAAGGCATCTTTAATAAGGCTTAAGAATAATATTTGAATTAGTAAAAATTTGAAGTACAGTCAAACTCGCTTAGCAGAATAATTTGCTAGATAATTTTATTTTCATTAGTGGGATATACAATAATCAGAGATCACACTGACTAATGATTGTAGTTTCGTACATTGAAACTTTATTACGATAAGCGATATTATCCATTTAACCGATATTTAACTAAGCGTGTTCGGTTATATTTAAAACTTAAGTATTGTAAGGGGGTGGAAAATATTTTTTAAAAGATAATTCCATATAGAGAATGTTGAAGGCGTAAGTGTTGCAGGTTATTATTTATCTAATGACATTCCCTGACATTATTATCTATAAATGTTTTCTCATCTTTAACATATCTTTCAGTCATATTTTTTTGGTATTTTTATATGAGAAGATTTCTCTCAAGGATGTGCACTTGAGCAACATCCTTGAATGTTTAATTAAATTTTTTAATTGATAACTTCAATAAATTATTAAGATTTCTAACGAAATTTTTTAATTATAAAAGATAAAAATCCTTTTAATTTTAAATAATGGTGAGTGCAAAGTAATGGTAATCAGTCAATTTAGATTTATTGTTATTCTCAGAGAATTAAAAGAGATATTTTATAAAGCGGTAATTATCTTTTCTTCAAAAGCTTTTCAAGGGTGCATTTAAAAATGTCAACCCAGGTATACCCCAAGCCAACGTTATTATTACTGTCAACTTCATGAGTTTTTTGTTTATTTTTTATCATTATGCTTGTAGAAAAATGCGAAGCTTTATATATTTACCATTACGCCCAAACACGCAAGGATTAACAAACGACAAACAAAATTCCTTTTCTCTGACAAATATAGAAATTGAAATCTTTCAATGTCTTACTTACAGGGTATTTGTTATTTAAATACGTTTCAATTATGCAAATAATTACAAAAAACTCAACGTTTCCATGGCGACATTTGACGAGAGTGTAATTAACAATACCCAAGTAATAATTTTGCTCTCAGTAGGATGTTTCATTCTTTGCTATTGTGCAGAGAGAATTGTTAACTGCAGGAATAATAATTAAGTAATGAAAGAGGAAATCCTGTTTGTCATGTGACGTAGAAATTTTTCCCCGTTTGCTTAAGAACTCTTTCCGTTTTCCAGTAGTGAAATATTATCGTTCAAATAACTCAAAGCTTCGATGACTGCAGAATTCACGAATTTAATAGTTAACTATGCAGGATCAGAATTCAACTTGCAGTGGAAGCACTTGATGCAAATGCAAATCAAGTGTCTTTGTTTTGATTTGCATTTGCATCTTCAAGTCCCTGTTTCAGTGCTGGAGATTCAAAGCTGGAAATCCGAACAAATTATTAAAATTCTTTCCTTTTCGTCTCGGAAAATATGCTCATAATTTCTTCTACTTAGTTACTAGCTTAAGCCAGAAATGACCATTAAATGATGGATCTCCCCCTCACTCCCCCACTAAAAAAAGAATGTCAATTACAAGATCTTTATAAAGCTTTTTTTCTTGCAGCCCACTCCCTCTCTACAAAAAACTAACAAAATAAATAAAAATTATAAATTATGAAAATCTCAGTTGATAATATGAGTTACAATTCTTTCAGAAGAATCATGTTACGATCCATATTTGTGATTTAATTTTGTATTTCAATTAAGCAAAACTTGTTTTACTTTTTATGTCTAATCCACATATTTAAGCTTCATAAGGCGAACCCTATGAGGCTTAAATGAAATAAAAGTATTAGCCAAGATTTTTCTAAATTACTGATTTATATACTAACCAGATTTTATTTTGGGGGCATTTTTTGGGAAAAATAACCTTTAATAAAAACATCAAATTTTATGTGTGTTTCTCTTTATTCATTTTTAAATAGATTTGATAGTTAATAGTTAACAGAACAAATAGTATGGCATCGAAAATAAAACTGGCATTTATTCTCAGATTTATGCATGTATTTGGAATTAAACAAATCCAAATACAACTAATTAAATTTTTAAAATTAATGTGTGATGAAATGTGAAATCAGTATCTCTAATTTTAGTACACCCCTCAGAGTATTAAAATTGACCAGTCTCACAAAAGTAATGCCAACTGACTTCTGTGATCTTTGAGTTTGTTCTTAAATATAACTGCATTTTCTCTAATAAAAAATGCTTTTGTAACTATCACTGACAACTTCTTAAACATATTCTCTTTACTAAATTATAATTTTTAAAATTATCGCACAACCATGCATGTACATACAAACATACTAATTTTAACGAACTCAGAATAAGTTCGCTATTTGTGATTAAAATAGGAAAGGGATAGTTTGAGCGTTTTAATTATACGACATTTATTATTTAAATAAGTTTTACTCATTCGAACCCATACAGAAAACTTTAAAAAAAAAATAATCGCTTTTCTGAAAACATGTAAAGTATATGTAATTAGTACTATCCACGCAATAGTTAGACTTTATCGAAGATATTCCAATACCTTTAAAGAATTGAAATGAGAGAAGAATAATTAAAGAATGGGAGATGAAATTAAGTTTGTCATGCAATGCGTTTGCCAAAGGGTAACATTTTCCTGGAACTCTGAATGATTTCGTTTTAAAATACTTGAATAAATACACTTGTCAAATAAGATTTAATATTTAACAGGGAACTCGCAAACTTTTTAATTCAGTTGAATTGAGTTATAAAGCAATTATTCGAATCCGTATTTTCATCTTGTTAAAAGTATAGCATTTCGTAGAACATAGAATTGCAAACTACATTAATTCAGTCAAATTAACGGAAGGAGGGCATGTAGACGACAAGATCATAGTAAATTATATCACATACATAGAGCAGATATAAGGGATGTCGAACCCTTTGATATAAGAAGAATGAAACTGACCTTTTTTGAAGCACAAATGAAAAAAAGGTTTTAATGAAAATAAATCAAAATTTCTGAGCTCCCCTCATGTAAAACGTAAATTTACTGCCCAAATTGTCGCTTTAATTAATAATTTTCTTGAAACATTAAACATTTGTTTTGCTTTTTCGATTGCCTACACAAGGGGTGTGACCCCCGTGGTTCTTCCTAAGAGGTCCCAATCCGCATCTAAACGAAATTTCAGAGAAAACCACGGATAACTCCAAACGGCTTATCCTATGGAGATGTACGGTGGAAGGTGGTGATCGTAAAAAAGACGATGAATTATTTTGTAAAGATTATAACTGGTACGACTTTGTAGTGAGAGCGACATAGTTTTAAGAAGACGATCGTATAGTGGGTCACATTTTAAATTCACACTCGCAACGATGTCGAAAGGAGAATTATTCCCCCTAGGTAAGACGTACTTTCTTTCATACGGAACACGATGACATACACAATGTCGTAGGGGTGAACATGCTTTTCTTCCCCACTGAACGAAATCACACATGCACCAGAAATCCCTCATCAGAGCGACGAGGAAGGACAGACTCCAAGACCAAGAATGAAATTCGCTTTTGATGGCGCATGTCGTTTTTCTTCTGAAACATGATCACACAAACACTTTGAACACTGGGCCAACACATTTTACTTCAGGAGAAAAAAAACATTTTGAAGACCACATTCCCTTTAAATAAGGAGTCTCACTCAACACTTTTAAACTTGAAACATATTGCTTTATTTTCACACTGGAACAGTCACTAATTTCCAAAACGCAGGATTATACATTTAAAACTCTACAATACATTGCATTCAAAAGTAAACTTGGGGAAGTGTGTTGACAAAAAACATTACGGCGATCATATTAAAGCGGCCTGGTACCTCGGTGGGTGAACGCCTCCGTCACCATAAAGTGATCGGCATAGATGCGAATCCGTGCAACGCGTCGTGGTGGGCAAAGCCTCCTCACATGAAGTGAGTGGCTTGCCCCACCAAAAATTACTCTCCAACTGCTAAAGGAAAAACCGTTAAAACATGTGTCTATAGAAAGTACCCGAACTTTCTGGAATAATTTTAGCAGGTGTTTTTTGAGCAATATGCTTCTTGCACAGCAGAGGAAAACCGCAAACACATCTGTTTCAGCGGAGCAGAGAAAACATATGCGAGCGAAGAGGTGTTATGACTATTCTTTTAGCCGGCGTCAACTGGTATTTTATTTCAAAGCAGCTGATAAGAGGAAAATGATTTAGAAGTACGTTAATGCGCTGTAATTGATAAGTCCAAGAGGAAAAATGAAAGCTTTGAAAGATAGTTATTATTAAAAACTTTTAAATTAGATTTAGAACAGATTATTAGTTTAAATTTAGACAATATTAATTAGGATTTGTATTAATAATTTTTCATTAAAAAATATGCACGTTGTGTCAACGTGACACGGCTAGGTCGACGGGTGCCAACTGGGTTTGAACCAGGCACTTAATTCGTTCACCCAATGGTCGAGCGAAATATTAAACCATTCTGTTAAAATTTTCTTGATAAGAAAGATACTCTACATATCTTAACAAAAATGTGGATGGAAAAGTGTCATCAACCATTATTTCTGTTTCTTTAATAATTAAGTGTTGGTACCTTTTATTTAATTACTAAAGAAATATATGCTCATGGTTAAGCGATGCTTTCTTTTGCCTTTCGGGAGACGTTTCAAGAGCATATTTAAAAAATGAACTTTCCGTGTCACGTCCCAAAAATGTGGTAATTTTCCTCTGTTTATTTAAGCTCCTCTATTTTTATTCAAATAATATTTCGCAAGTTAAAAGCGTTATTGCTTTACTGCACGCAATACTTAAGACAAGCGAAATCCCCTTTCGCGGGCAAAAATGTAGAAAAAGTAATCTTTGGACGTTTTAATTACAGAAAAGTTACTATTTAAGGACGCTTCAATCACGCGTAGAATCAGGAGAAACTGAAAGAAATAAACGTCCTAACGACAACAATTGAAGAGCCTGCGATCAGCAATACCAGGTTATAATTTCGCTTTTCAACGATTGTTCGTTCTTTGCTGTTGCACAGAAGAAAATATTCTGAAGAAATAGCAATTAAGGATTGTGGGTGAAAATTCATTTTGTCATGGGTTGCAGAAATTTTTCCGTTTGCAGTGATAAGTTCTTTGTATTGAATCGAAAGAATTTGCTCCAGGATGATTCTAATGAATTCACTTGTATGATAAATTTAAATATTCAGCAAGACATATTCACAATTCGCATTCCTGGTGAAAGAAATTTAAGTACATATACTTTGATCTGTATTTTATATTCTTGAATGCGTTTCTGATGAAAACTAAAACATTAAAGAGAAAAAATAAACTATGCTTTAGCGTCAAGTTTGATCATTTACCCGATATTTATGAAGGTTGTTATTTGAAAAGAGAAAAAAAAAACATATGTTACAATACTCTTGCCATGCAATTTAAATTGACGCCAGACTCCTGTTATTATAGATGTGGGTTATTTTACAGTGACTAACATAACATTTAAAGTGAAACTGAGTTTTATGTCTGATTAGTTAAAAATAAAATCAAGATATTTCTTTCAGCTTCAGAGTTGTGTGTTATGAGATCATAAATAAGGATATAATAGTACAATTTCCAATTTTTCTAAAATATTACTGGTTGATGTGATTAGCATAATATTGAAACTACCATATCTTACGTTAGTCACAGCTCTTAAATAACCAAAATTACCAGTATTTAATTAAATATCAAAATGCATACTATTCTTTTTTGTGATATTATCATATGTGCGGTAAAGGTAAAATATTCGCTTAACTTTATTTTTGAATAATCATTATTAAAAAACATTTTTACTTTCAGCTTTTTTTATAGCCATGGAATGACCCATGTACATCCTTGTTTTAGGTGTGCATAAATGTAAGTTTTGCTAGAGAAAATGTTGCAGTCAAGACACTCTTGATGTCTTGTGCTTCATACATCAATTAATAATCTAGCATATTTGCTTAACCAGGTGTCGGGTCGGCACAAGTCTAGCTGATTGCTTTTGATCATGCTTCATATCAATGTGGCCATCGGGAGACAGAATACTAATTATAGCTGGTTTTTATTGGCACATACATGTTTTTTTCATTACTATATAGGGATTTTTCTAGACGAATTAAAGCTTTGCAGCTGTCTTGCGAGAGTATACAGCAACTATGTTTCATCTCACTTCTAACTACATTGGAGACTATTTGCCACTTACATTGCTGATTAAAAGAAAAAATCTCTTGAAAACAGACAATCAATCACAGTTGCATGTTGCAACCAATCCCCATATATCTATACTAGCAGCATGACCCGGCTTTGCCCGTGCAATGGAAGGGAAATGCCCATTGACCTTATATATAGATTGTAAAGGGAAGGAATGTGAATCCTCACGCTTCAATGATAAAAAAAAAGACATGGAACTTCCAGCTGCAACGAAAAAAAAAATGAAGTAGGCACCTGATAGCGTACAGAGGTTACCGAGAATTAGACGTGGCTAGGCTTGAATGTGAATCCTACCGCTACAATGATAAAAAAAGGACATTGGACTTCCCGCTGCAACAACAACAACAAAAACACGGCACCTGATAGCTTATAGAGATTACCGGGAATTGGACGTGGCTAGGCTTCTCCCCTTCTACCTGTCTGTGTTCTAACAGTCTTTTATCGCTAATACCTAAGCAACTACTAAAAACAAATAGAATCCAGTCGTCGGTATGAGATTGTTAAGGGAAGGAATGTGAATCCCTCCGCTGCAATGATAAAAAAAAGGTACACGGGACTTCCCGCAGCAACGAAAAAAAAAAAAAAAAGAAATGAACCGTGGACTTGCCAGCGTACAGAGATTCCCGAGAATTGGACGTTGCTAGGTTTCTCTCCTTCTACCTGTTATGTTCTAATAGTCATTTATCGCTAATACCTGCGCACCTCATAAACTAATTATTTTTTATTTCAAATCCAGTAAGAATCACTGGAAGCAAATCATTGGGCATATATACAGTAGATAAGAACTTAAATAATGATAGATGAATTAAAAATCCAGGTTTTTATAATTATTTTATTAAAAATCGAGGTTTGTTTACATGTAATGTTCGCAGTGGGTTTTATTTATTTATACATATTTTATGAGGCTCTAATTATTTAGTAACTATCTTCTCGAGGAATTGATAATCCGTGTAAAATACTATCTTCAAATTCTTCAGGAGTCATACTTCCTAATGCAACGATTTCAAATAAATCCCGCATGTTTATTTATGACGGATTCGCCTTTTAAATGCTAGAACGACCTTGAGAACGTAAACCATAAATGAAAAAAAGAACACCGTCAGTTGTCTTGGCAACGCTTCATCCCCACTTACACACCACACCCATAGACACACAGGACGAAAGGGGGGATATTTGCTGTTTCTTCAATCACGGAAGGAAATTTTAACATGCGATGTTTTCAGAAAAAAAAAATCATATAAAAAAAACTAATTAACATTTCCACACGGTTCAAAGTTTAAAAGAGGGAGAAATAAATGTTCAATCAGCGGTAAAAAGATGGAAAATGTTTGCCCATTACGTTTCTCGATGCGACAGTTTAAAAATAGCATATTTTTAAAAGCAGTACATTTTCTTCGAAACAGTATTTCCTTAAAAAAATTCCCAAAAATCGGCAAATGGAAGTACGATTTTGTAACAAATTGTATTTGAAAAAGAATGTAGTTTCCGATGATATAAAAAATATAGTATTCGGACAGAAATTTAGCTCGCGATAACGTAAAATGCGAGAAAAAGGGCCAAAAACCTTACAAAACATAAAATAACTCAAAAACTATTAATCCGATTAATTTCATTTTTACGGCATTAGCTTTCTCTTGTCCTATTTAGTCAGTGTGCCAAATTTGGTCCAGATCCGTCGAAATGTCTGGACGTGTATAGCGAACAAACAAACAAACTCTTCTCTTTTATATATATAAAGATTATGAGCCATTATTTTTCATTTTCGATTTTCCAAAACGAAAAATATGAAGAAGTGTAAACTACAAAGATTTTTTACAAATGTGCTTTATCTGGAAAAGATGTAAAACCTAATGATACCAAACCTATGAGACAAAGATGACATGAGTTGAAACATACAGCTGGAATGGAGCTGTGTTTTATAGAAATGCATGCAAATGACAGAAATTCTTAAAGCGCAAAGCAATGGAATTGCGCTGCACCTATGTTATTTTCTTCATCATTCAGCTTTGTAAAAGAATCTTTACTGGAATAAGAAAACTATTTTATCAAATCCAATGATTACAGCTTTAAAAGTTTCAGAGAAAATTTAGCTGGGCTAAAATTTATACAAGTTGATATTAATCGGGGATTTCTGAGAGTGATACATTGTTCAAGAACTAATTAGAATGAAGCGAAGCTCTACTTTGCTGAAAACGCAAATGTAAATAGATGCAAAATTTATGCTCTCAGATAACTCGATATATAATTCTGACTTTCACCCAATTATTTTGTGGCAAATGAGAAAGAAACATGCTTACGCGTGCTTAAACGTGTACTTAAACGTGCATTTTAAGCAAAAACAAATCAAGGCCATAGCCATAAAAAATTGGGAATGGAGTATGATGAAGTCTTTCCAGGTTCGTAAAAAAATTTGAATCAGGCCAATGTTTCGCCCAAAAGGAAATTCAGAGCACGTCACATTTTGACGTTTATCTCAACATTTTATGTAGAAATCATAAAAAACACAGAATACTTCCAAAAATACTTTTCCTGCAGTGGCTGGCAGAGCCCCCCCCCCCCCCACAAAAAACGTACCTTCCCTAGCAAGAGCAAAGGCTAATCTATGACAACAGAAACGAGTCAAGAGAGAAGTAAGGGGAATAAAAATTCACCAAACTGCACGCCAAACAAAGCGCCAATAAGGTGTGACGCCACAGTCGGTTTAAAATATTTTTATATAATTATTTTTCAATCCAGACGCGCCAAATTGTAGAAACAAAAAATTGTAAAAGCTAAATTGTAACCCAATATGAAAGCAAATGTTATTTATAGATTTGATGCCTTATATGGTCAAAAACAAACCATCGAAAATGAAACTCTAGGCTTTGCAAATGCAAAAGTGAAATAAAACTAGGGAAAAATAAATGAAAACGAAAGATTGCTTTTGATCAAGATATGTGCAAAAATAAAACTTTACAGGCGAAGCGAAGAAAATCCGAATCGTAAGTGCAAAGAATAAATTTTGAATACAGATTAAATTTAAAAATATTTAACATTTAAGTTATTAAGAATTAAAATAAGATATGTGATGATCTGCATGACAGGGAGATATGCACCACTTTGGGGAGGGGATAAATAGCGCTTCGGGGGTAAATGTAGCGCTAATTTCGTTTCAATTGATAAATTTTTCTTGAGGTTTGTGACTGCAATCTCGAAGATGGTATTATACCTCTGAATGTCCGTTTGATATTTATTAATTCCGTTTAACATTTATTAATAACATAGAACACAACAGAAGTATAAACACAGAAGAAGGAGAGGCAATTATACCATGGGTTAACGGGATTCGAACCCCATTTTTTTTCCCGTCTTCAGTTTATCTCCAGAATCAACGCAAAAAAAAAAAAAAAAAATACAAATGCATTGACTAAAATTCCGGGTGGTGGTAGGGGAATCACCCACCCATGATCACACCCTCTCTACGGCCTTCAAAAAATCCATTATTAAATCCGTTCATTACAGTGTTTGCACATTTTTTTCCCAAGTACTTTTATAGCATCTTGCATATATATATAGTTGAATTTTATGTAAAAATAAACAAAAATACAGTGGTTTCACATGTTACATAGCGCTTATTAAAGCTGCTTAAAAGAAAACATGTGTTTAATATTACTTTCATTCTTTCATTTTTGTTTACTAAGTAATATATATATGTATATATATATATATATATATATATATATATATACACTAAATTTTCTAGTCCCTTAATTAATTTGTTTATTGATGTTAATCAAGTTTCGGACTTGAGAGGACTAAAAGGACCTCTTTCGGACTAAAGAGGTTACATAAGAGGAGGCATAAAAACACTTTCGGTGACTCAAATAATTTCATTAAAAAGCATAAAGAATTTATTCATTATAATACCGTCTTTTAAACAGCTTCAACATATTTTGACATTCACGACGCTTTTGATATAATCGTGTTGACAATTTTAAGGATTTTGTTTCTTGTTTATATTTATACTAACTGGCGATATGAAAAATACGTTTTATGAGACACACAAACGACAAAAGGTATGCTGTGTCTAACGAAAAAATTCAACGAAATTAATAGTTTCATATTCTTCTGTTAAAAAAAAAAAGAAACATCTTCAGCGTAAACATATTTCAATGAAAGGAAGATTTTAAAAGGAAACTAGCGATGCAAAATAAACAAATTCTTGACGTTTCACACAAGTTTATAATTAATATTATTCATATAGCAACTTATATGTTAAATCTTCTTATTCTTTAATTATTTGAAAGGAGTTCATTTCATTAAAGTAAGCGCAGCATATATTTACTTTGTTTTCCACAAAGAATGTATGTGTTAGATTAGTTATAAATTCTTTCAAAAAGCATTTTTTTTTTCAATTTCCCATAAATTTATGCTTTTATTACCAAAATTATCAAAAATCTAATTGCTTTCTTCGCAAACGCGCATGTTAAATCTTATCAAATTTATTGGCGCTTTAGGAATATTTTTAAAGCAAACAGATTCGATTGGCCCTAAAATCCTCATGTCCCCTATTCCTCTGTATTGGTGGAAAACTCTCAAGTGCCACAAGAGAAATTCAGTAAGATGCAGACAAGAACAGTCCAGCGTTAACAAAAAAACTGTTGAAATAAATGGCATGCATAATTCTCTTCATTAAACAATGTGCATAGTTTTTGTCGGTTTAAGAATCTGGTTCATTTTTTTTTAATCCTGAGTTTAAAAAAAAAAACTACGCTACAATTATATTCAGAAATTGTTACTGATAAAAATTGTTAATGCATAAATTAAATGCATTAAACCTGTAAAAGGAATTTTTAACAAATATTTTCATTAAAATTAATTTAATTTCAATAATTGTGAATTAAAACTAGTCCAGAAATACTTAGTCAAAATTATTATGACAAGTTTATAATTAATATTACTCATGTAACAATTTATATGCAATACACACACACATATATATATATAAATACACACACACACACATATATATATATATATATATATTTGCCTTAAAAGGCTATATTTAAACACTTATCCGGTATAAGCTCGTTAATTGGCACCATGTGCTATATACTTTTAATTTTTTTAATTTTTTTCACTTTATCAATGGATTATCTTGGGATTTCACTTTACGTAAGTACGCTATTATATATTATATATAAATATATATATATATATATATATATATATATATATATATATATATATATATATAAAACTAATAAGTACAACACAAAACATACTGCAAATAAGACATACCTCGCATTAAAAGATAACAGCTAGAAGCAAGAAATATAAACCACAATTTGAAAAATAATAGTAAAAATAATAATAAAAATTAATAAAAGCTGAGTCAAATAAAGTGCAATAATTATTTTGAAAATAGAATGGAACGGAAATTATAACCACTGTCACCATCAGCAGGAGCCACAAACAGTGGATTATAATTAAAATCAAACAAAATAGTAGGGTTTCGGTTGTGTGGCATATATCAAAAGAGATATTTACTCCACACTTTCTGGGCTCTACACTACTGGGCTCTACTATATAAAGTAAAAAAAGAAAACAAAAAATAGAAATCGCATTGATAAATCTACATACAAGACCTTGAGCACATGGAAAACAAGTAATACGTGTTGCCAATGTTAAGAATTGTAAAAAGTGAAAAATGGTGTTGCTACAAAATAAAAGTGGAAAAGTGGAAAGAAGAATGTATTGGCGTTGCCAAATACTAAAAGGTAATATTATCATACTTTATGAGTATCCAGGTCTATTAATATAATTAAAGATATATAGAATAATAATAAATTAAAATTATTGAATAAAATAGATAGTATTATTGTATGATAGAAGATTAATCTAATAAATTTAAAAAATGTTTTTTGTATTACTAAATAAAGGTAGGACATAATCACAATATAGGAACCCCCCCCCCTTTTTTATTCCTCCAGATATATATATGCATGAATATACACATCCAGATTGTTTTTATACATATTACTCTTTTTTTTTCTTTTTTTTTAATATGAGAAAAACTTCCTCGGCCCGACCCATCCATCCAATTACAACCTTAAAACTAAACACCACCCAACCTCCAGTAAATTAACAAAGACAATAGGCACATCATTATAAGGAATTGTATATAATAGATTTTAGGAACTTAGTAGGAAGGTTGTATTGTCTAGCTGACAGAAAAAGTGATTTAAAATTGGAGAATTTAAAATCTTCAGAACAGAGAAACTTGATTCTACAGCAGTGATTATAGATGATATTGCGGAATACAGATTTATGTAAGCAGGAGGAAAAATGAGTAAAGCTATTTACTTTATTGCTAAAATCTTTTCTCTTATCATATATATTGAAACAAGGTTATTTCTAGGAGTGATGGAGATACTTAGATCTTGAAAACTAACAGAATTGTTAAGCATATCATTTTTAATTAATTCCAGAGCAGAAGGATATTTTATTAGGAAGATAATGTTATTATTATTAGTAGTGTTTAAAAGTAAGATATCATCTATATATCATTTAAGTATGATATGTGTATTAGTGTAGTCTATTTCATAGTAATATAAGTTTAGATCTGCAAGGTAACTAGATGCTGAACCACCTTGTGGTATACCATGATTTTGTAGATATATTTTATTGTTATGTAGAATATAATTATTCTAGATAATAAATTAAGAAAGACAACTGAAATAAGTTACATCAACATGGGATGGAAGCTTAATATTTTTAACACAAGTTTCAAATAATTCATTAATTAAATTGTAAAGGTCATATATATATATATATAAATTAAAACTATTTATCTGTTCTTTAGGCTTCACAGAAAAACTATCCATTTTATAATATCTTCTTTTTCAGAGTAGAAATATAATACCGTTATAAAATTTTATTTAATAAGTCATCCCAATCTGTAAAGAAAATACGGTAATTAAGCTCACAAATTCTTTTTTTCGTTTTACGCTGCTGCGGCAAAAACCACTTCTGAATATGCATCGAACAAAAATGCCAGAAAAAAAAAAACATTAATTTTAATTTAAATCACAAAAATTGTTTTATTTAATTTAAGACCGTCCTTCAAAACTAATCTTAGAAAATTATTCTTTTAATAAATATTATATGAGCAAATGAAGTGAAGTACTGAAGCCAACTTTTAAATATGCTGTTCAGAACTACTTTAAAAGAAATTCAATTTTTCTTTTCAAAAATACTTTATACTACAATTAAGGGTTCTATACGAAAATAAAAACTGTCTTCAGATTTATAATGTATTATTTTTCTTTCAGGGTTTTAAAATGCCGAGTCAGTTAGCCTCAAAGAAATGATACTTTAATGCTTATAAGTTCATTTCCTCTCCTTTTTATTATTTCTTTGAAATGACACCTGAAGCTGCATTTTTAAAAGCAGCAGAAATCTTAATCTTTTGCTCCTAACAAAATTTCACTTTCTTTAGAGTACTTTTCTTTTTTATTCTAAAGAATAAATGCACAGTAAATGTAAAAATGTATTCTTCGTTATCTGTTTTCTAACATTAATATTGACCAACAAAATTTGTTAAAATTTTTCCTGATAATTGTCTTTTTAATTTAAATCTAAACAAAATGTTATGTTTATTTTTTCACATGTTTTAATAAATAAAACCTCAAAATAAAAGCTTCGAAAAAGTATTGCTGTTGTATTTTCAATGGATTTTAATGGCTTTTAGATATGTGTAGCTAACAACTGTCTTATAAATTTCCATAGTCATATTTAAATTTACTGACGTGTTATTAAAACTTTCCGTATTACACGAATAATGAGTTTAATTGTCAACGCGATTCTTAATTAGGATATATTAGCCTTTAAATTTATTTTCATGCACATTTTTCGGTGGAAAATATTAATTTTTTGAAAACCAGAAATATAGGAAGGCATACATTTTCACATACAAGAAAGCTAAGCTCATTAGTTAAAAGTAAGTGCCTAGCTAATTTATTGGTTAATTATATGTTATACAGCATGTATCCTAATAAATACTGCAAAAATTTGAAGGGCTACAATTTCAAAACTAAAGAAATTACAACAAAAAACACTCAATAGAAACTGGTTTTAAAAGATGAAATAATTAGAATTTATCAAAGTAACACAGATGAAAGTTACTTATTAATCAAGGCGAACGTTTCGAACGAAAAACGTTCGTCTTTCATCAGCTGGAAACCACAGAATTTTTTTTGTGAGATTATAGCAATGCTACACTAGGGCGACCTGTTAAAAATGGAGAGGGTGCCTTATTAGGAGGACTTTCACAGGGGTTCTAACGCGTATTCACGTCATATCTGGAGATAACCTACCAATATCCTAGACCGTTAGATCGACAGCTGTGCGATGGGACCCGAACCCGGGACTTTCACCCTTCGTCTGTCTACCATTTTCAGTGACATAACCACTATGCCATGGTGAGGCCGCATCCACAGAATAGTGGGGACTGAAAAAGTTCTCTTATCAACCCAGAGGCGTATCCAAGGGGATGCTGAGGGGACTTCAGACACCCCCGAAATCTAATCTTTTAATTAGTTTACAACTATATATTTAATTTGCAGCAAAATTTTGGCACACAACCAACGCCCAACCCCCACCCACGAAATAAAAATCTTAGACAAACTGTAATTAACCTTTTAAAAATTAAATGAAACATATTCCTTTTTAGGAAATGAAAAGATCATTCATTCAGTTTCCTGGGATGTATGATTCTTTTTTGATAATTTTCTACCCACCTGAAAATACACTCACTGGCGAGTTAATCCCAGACAGCACAAACAGGTTCTTTGAACATCTATTAACGCCCAGAGATCGTTTTCTGAACGTTAATAGGTGTTCAGGCAATCTGTATGTGCTGTCTGGGATAGGAAAAGTTGGCGAGAAAACGAGTTTTGAATAACATTGTTGGGCATGATAGTTAGACGGGACCGAGGAAAATGACGAATCATCTCGGTAGGGACTTATAGAGGTTTTATTGTGAAATCTAACTGAACCTAGTAGCACAACTAGTTCAAAACAAACGTTCAGAGGACGTTTTCTGAACGTTCTGTGAACGTCTTCTGAACTGATTGTGCTACTAGGGAGTCCGTTTAATGGAATATCGGTTAAAGGAATATTCCGCTTATTTTAATAAATTTCCAATGTACCAAACCGTAATAATTAGTCAATGTGATCCCGGATAATGGACTACTCCGCTTATTAGAATACATTTTAGTTGGGGGGGGGGGGGATACTCCTTTAAGCGGGTTCGACTGCAGTTCGTATTTTTATCTTTACATTTTAAAATGAAAAATTACTGCATGATAATAAACTGTTTATTTCATGTCTCTCTAATAGCGATACGAAAGCACGTTCGTTGAAAAGAATTAATAAATACAATTAAATATGTCCTTTTTACAGTTTTCAAAACGAAAATATTGCATTTTCCATTTCCTCACAATCTCGTTCCTTTCCCGGTCAAATTTGATAATTATTACCAAATCGAATGTTCCGTCAGACAAATCTTTGCAGAATATCAGTAATGTATCTTAAACATTCCTGAAACTGCATTACTGAAAACTTTTATTATTTTTCCCCTGACTGTTTTCTATCGGAGTTAATAACAGGAACGATCGAGTAATTGCAAAGACATCGGCCAAATAACGGCATTCCCGTGCCACTTCATTATAACTGCCAGCCAATTCTTCGGAACCGTTATTGGGTCAGTAATGGCTACTGGCAGCAATGCAATGCGTATGTTTCCCGTTAAACACAAATTCTATCGGAGCAATAACTCTGAAGTAGCACATTTTGACTTAATATCTTCCCACCCTCCTCAATACATCTTCAAAGACGTGATCTTGGAACTGGAGAGGAATGTAGGTGCTTATGGTTGCTCAGCGTCTTCAGTCTTTCCTTTTCTATTATTTCGTTGCTCTTTCAGTAAAATGAAATTACTGTAGGGAACAGAATTTGATGAAACGTTTATTAGTGATAAAATAAGTTTCATGTAAAAATTTATAGAGGTCTTATCAATATTTCGCACGTTGTACAGAAGAGTACTTTTTATCACTTTCCAACTAACCTGAAGCCTGATGATTTTGGATAGTATGTCCTTGTGGAATCTAACTGTCGTAAGTAGAAATTGATTATTACAAAATTAGTATACGGGTTGTCCTATACCCTAGCAGCACAACTTGTTCAAAAAACGTCCAAAACACATTTCTTGACGTTCAAAAGAGGTGCTTCAACGTTTTTTGAACTAGTCTTGCTATTAGGGTTGGTTCAGAACTAGAACAGGTTTAACTTGGTTCAGAAATTAAACGAACGCATCGACAGTTTTCTCAGAGTAATTATTGACAGGTAAATGAAAACAGCGTTTTTTATCCCACGCCGTTAAATGATTCTGATTCTTTACTAATGGCCCCTGTCTCCCTTAAATTTTGTACCAATAGCTATAAGTAACCTTGTATGCGTGTGTGCATCATTAAAATTGCTATGAACTTCACCGTATACATTTAAAGAGGCTTTTATAGCATGAATAGGCTTTTTTAAATATGAAAATGGTTTCAATATATTAAAATCTATAACTAGTTGTTGTTAAAAGAAGAGACTCATCTATTTCAAATAGGGCAAATTAAAGTATGTAAGTAATGTTCATACAAATTTTTGAATGGTATACATAAAATTTATAGCCAATCACAATCAAAATCGTAAAACTATAGAAATTGAAATCAATAGAAATAGGATCTAAGAACAATGATAAAATGAATGGACAGCAGTCGTATGTTATTCTTTTGCTTGTTTGCTCCCATCAAAAAATTTCAGTTAAGTTGCATTCATTTAACATTGAAACAAATTCAGCTTTCAAGAATGTTTCCGCAGTGGTATCTTAATCTTTAGCTTGTTTGCTCCCATCGATAAAGTTTCAGTTAAGTTGCATTCATTTAACATTGAAACAAATGCAGCTTTCAAGA